>PVIH01003141.1:0-168157 GCA_004025045.1 Sigmodon hispidus | reverse complement strand
TTTTTTTTTTTTTTTTTTTTTTTTTTTTTTTTTTAAAACTTTATTTATTCGTTATTTATTTATTTGCCTTGGTGTTTGCCTGGAACTGGAACTACAGACAGTTGTTAGCTGCCATGTGGGTGCTGGGAATCGAACCCGGGTCCTCTGGAAGAGCAGACGGTGCTCTTAACCGCTGAGCCATCTCTCCAGCCCCCGGTGGTGTATATTCTTATGTTCCCTACCCCCTTTTTTTGTTTTCTTTTTCTTTTTTTTTGAGACAGAGAGAGATTCTGTGTAGTTCTGGCTGTCTTGGAACTTGGCTCTGTAGACTAGCCTGGCCTTGAACTCACAGAAATCCACCTGTCTCTGTTGGAATTAAAGGTGTGCATCACCACTGTCCAGCTACCTTTTCTTAAACCAAACAAAAATACTACTCAACCATTTATGATTCTCTTGCTTGTCATTTGTTTGTTCTTTGGGATAGGTTCTCATGTAGCCCAGGTTGGCCTCCACCTATAAGGATAAACTTGAACTCCTGACACCCACATCCTGCAGTGATAGGGTTTACAGGCATGTGCTCCATACCTGGCTTTATAATTTCCTTTTTCCCCTTTCTCAAGTCAGTGGGAATATTTCACTGATGGTATGTGTGTATGTAAGTCACTTAAACATGTGTTTGGTAATCGTGCCAGACTGCCACCTTTTCCCTCTTCTGTTTACTTTTTTCATATTAGTTTATGAGAAAATTGCACTGTAAGTGAGAAATCGCTGTAGTAATTGTGCTCTTCTACACACATGGTCCAGTGTGGCCACCAGCTAGCTATGTGCCTATGGTACACTCCCAATTAATGTGACTAGTGAAATTTTATTTGTTTTTTGAGACAGTCTTGCTATGTGCCCAGATGGACTTTGAACTCATTCTTCAGCCTCAGATCCCTGAGTGTTGGGGTTATAGGCATGTGTTACCTTTTTTTTTTTTTTTTTTAAATGAAATAGCCACATTTGGCCAGTGATTCCATTAATTTGTTGTTGTTTTGGTGGTCTCTGGCTTGAACCCAGGAATTAACACATATTAATAGCATTTATATGCTGCCACTGAACTGTACTTTAGGCCTATGGCTATAACTTTGTACAGTTCAATTTAGGCTAAGAAAGTAAATTTTTTTTGAATAATTATTTATTATGTATACATTGTACAGAAGAGGGTACCAGATCTCATAGATGATTGTGAGCCACCATGTGGTTGCTGGGAATTGAACTCAGGACCTCTGGAAGAACAGTTAGTGCTCTTAACCTCTGAACTATCTCTCCAGCTTGAAAGTAAAAATTTTTAATCTAAATTATTGTTATTGTTTGGTTGGTGCATTTTGTCATGTCTGTAATAGGCGAATGTGATAAAAATGAGTTACAAAGCATACTTTTCATTGCCTCTTTGCTTTTTTGACACAGAACCTCATTATATAGCCCAGGCTAGCCTGGAACTCGTTATTTCAACCAAACTGGTCTTGAACTCTTTAGTGATAAGATTACAAATGTGCTTTTTCTTTTCTTTTTTTTTTCCTGGTAAAAAAAATACAAGAGCACAAATCCACTCTTATTTATTTACTTTTCATTAGTTTAAATCCGGGAAGGGTACAGCATCACACAAATTCTGTGTCCAGTAGCCTTCGCAGGAAGATTGCTTTGGAATTTGGCATGAACTGTGTCACTGTTTCCATGGGCTCGGAATTACTTTTCCCCAAATGACTCTGGTTTTGTTTGGTTTGCCTCCAGGTGTCTCTGTGTTGGTTTTTGCTTTATGTGCGTAAACACATCCCTTGCCGAAGTAGAATTCAGTTTCATCTCGGGCATAAACACCTTCAATTTTTTTTTTTTTTTTTTTAAAACACTTTTATTTATTTATTTATTTATTTGCCTTGGTGTTTGCCTGGAACTGGAACTACAGACAGTTGTTAGCTGCCATGTGGGTGCTGGGAATTGAACCTGGGTCCTCTGGAAGAGCAGATGGTGCTCTTAACCGCTGAGCCATCTCTCCAGCCCCCAACACCTTCAATTTTAAGAAGAGATGTGTACTCCCTCTGGTTCTGGAGACCTCACTTATATCCAGCAAAAATGGCCTTGTACGGCAGCCTTTCAGACATATTTGCCTTTTTGAAGTCCTGTTCCCAAGAGGCCTCCACAGGCGCCAAGATGGTGGAAAGAGAGCCAGATGTGCTTTTTTAAATACCTGGCTTTTAATGTTGTTTTAATAATATTGTGCTCTCTTTTGAAGAATACTTATTTTAGAAAAGTCTTGGATGTCTGAGCTAGACCACATATGTGTATGGATTTTCTTTTCAGTGCTCCACTCCAGCTACGGGAACTGGTGAATTGCCGCTGGGCAGAAGAAGTGACACAGCAGCTTGATACTCTCCAACTGTGCAGTCTCACCAAGCATGAAGAAAATGAGAAGGATAAGTACGTGCTTTGTCTTTTTGTTGAGTAATTAATAGGTTATGCCATGTGCTGTATTAATGACACTTTATCTGTATGTATACATTTAAATAATTGGCTTGTCTATATACTTGCTCAAGAATGTTTGTGTATGTATTGGGTACTGGAGATTGAACCTAAGACCACATTCATGTGAATGTGGTCACTGACTTCAAGGTCTTTTGACAACTATATTGATAGTTCTCTTTTATCTATAAGTGAGAAAGTTAATGTTAACCTTTTAAATGCTTTTATTTGTTGCTTAATATCTAAGGTTTTTCTTTTTATGTTGTTTATTTAACTCTTATTTCATGACTTCTAACCCCAAAGGTGCATAAAGTACTGTGCTAGATTATTGGATACAAAGCCAAATAAATAGATTATTTCTGTTTAACTGATTAACAGGGACACAGAAATAATACAATGATACAGACTTATTAGAAAGTATAATGGAGGGCTGGAGAGATGGCTCAGCAGTTAAGAGCACGGACTGTTCTTCCGGAGGACCTGAGTTCAATTTCCAGCATTGACGTGGCAGCTAACAACTGTCTGTAATTCTAAGATCTGACACCCTTCCACAATTATACATGCAGGCAAAACACCAATTAACATAAAATAAAAAAAATTTTAAAACAGTATAATGGAAGCAAAATTTGGCTAATAAAAGTAGTTTTATATTACCTATTTACAGGTATTGGGAATATTAATAGGGTTATTGGAAACAGATCAAAAGTGAAAATTAGGAAATATCCAGGAAAGTCCAGTTTTAAAAAATAAGTATTTATACACAGTATGTTAAAGTAATAAGTTGAACATGTTGTTATTATTATTCTGTAGAAATAGGGTCATGGGGACTAACGGAATGGCTCCATGGTGAAGAGTACATAGTTGTCTTGCAGAGGACCTGAGTTGGATTCCTATCACCCATGTCATGTGGCTTGTAACTCCCTATCACTCCAGCTCTAAGGAGTCCAATGCCTCTGTCTTCCATGAGCACCTGCACTTAAATGAACATAACCACAAACAGATACATGTACACATAATTTAAAATAATAAAAAATAATGAAATTTTTTTTTTTTTTTTTTTTTTTAAAGAAGAAAATGACCACAGAAATGGGAGAAAGCCAAACTGGATTATTCTTTGTTTGGCTGTTTTGTTTTTTTTTTTTGGCTGCAGGCTGTTGCTGTGTATCCCAGGTTGACCTTAAAATAACCTTGTAGCCTAGTCTTCCTTCTACTTCAGTCTCCTGAATATATAGAATATAGGTTTATGTGAGTTTGCTCAGTCTATGCCTAGCTAGTCCATAATTAAATAGAACTGGGTGTTATTTCTGCAAGTGTTGTAGCTGCACTGCACTTTTGTTTCTGCCTCCCGAGTGCTGGGATCAGAGGCACGTCCCACCATCCTGACGGCTAAACAGGACTCTTAAGGCTGTTACTTTTAGCATTGTGGTGGTCATACCAAAAAGAATAATTTAAATCTAATAACACATTTCATCAGTGACCTTTTGAATATTTTCCCATGTGGGATGATATTACTATTTGGAAAAGCTCCTTTTGTTATGTTTTTACATTTTTTTTATTAGTGCCTTTTAAAAGAGGAATAAATGTCTTACAGTTTCCTAAACTGGCAATCTTTTGTTTTAATTTTGATCTTAGCTTTCCATGTGTATTACAGATGTGTGCCACCACACCAAGATTTTGGGTTATGTTATATATCATGTAAAATAAAGATTTATATTAATAGGGTAGGTAACTGGGTGGTTTAAACAGTAGGATTTTTTTTCCTTTTGTATTTTTATTTTTAGAGGCAGGAAATTCAAGATCAAAGTTTCTGGTCAAGTTTCTCCCTTGAGTTGTAAATGGCTGCCTATATCTGAGTCAATTTGGAGGTGAAGGCCTCAACATAAGAATTTTGGGGAGAACATAGTTAAGTCTATAGTAGAACTGAACTTCATTGTTTTGTATGTGATTATCTATATTAAGAGCAAGTTTTAAATTTAATTGGTTATTTCTAATGACAACCTGGTATTGATATTGTGCAGTTGATATGTTTTGTTTTTATTGGCCAGTTGTAGGAAAAGTATTTGTACATATACATACATATGCTTTTGTCAAAGGATTAATATGATGGTCTTTTTATTAAGCTGTTGCAGGATAACATGTATTGTATATAGTGATGAAACAAATGGTATGTGCATTATATTTAGGAAGAAATCTGCAATTTACTTGTTTAAAATTTAGATTAATGAAGAATACTTTAACAATTTTGTCCATGTGTAATTCATGTGTAAGAATTTAGCCTAATTCTTAGAAGCTGTTGAATATATTTTATCTTTTTTATGATGCTATACCCATTTGCCTTAGCTTAGAATATTTTTGAAAATTATATTTCAATTTTAATTTATAATTGCTTTTTTTTTCCATATTGTATAGATGTGAAAATCATCATGAAAAACTTAGTGTGTTTTGCTGGACTTGTAAAAAGTGCATCTGCCATCAGTGTGCTCTTTGGGGAGGAATGGTGAGTAGAACTGATTCAGCATGATCTCTTTGGTTTAGATACTAGAAGGCATTGATATAATTAGTTATTTAGATGGGATAAAGTATCATTTTACTTTGTTGGATGAAAGATGTACTTGTATAATGAATTTTAGAGGTGTTATACCTTCTGCTGTTTCAGAAGAGGCTCTGTGGTCAGGAGTGTTGATATAGGGTGCTTACTGCTTTCATAGCTTAATGTCTATAAAATATATATTCACATTTAGCTTTTATTTTTCTCCTTCCCTTTTTTGTGGTATTGGCTGTTGAACCCAGGGCCTTATTGCCTGCAGGGCCAGTGCTATACCAGTAAGTTACATCCTTAGCCTAGGACCATTGTCTTTGATTTGGCCAGTTGATCTTTGAACTTTAGATGCTTCTGAAGAGGTGTGAGTGCAAATGGCTATATTCTAATCTTGTTCAGAGACCCTCACTGTTTTCAGGGTTGTTGCCTATTTCCACCTTAGCCTCCATCCAGAGGTAGGACTGCAGGCATGCAATCCCTTGCTTGGCTTAAAAGATTTTTGGATTTTGTTTGGTTTTGTTTTGTTTGAGACATGATCTCACTATGTGGGCCAGCCTGGCTTTAAATTTCAAGTCTTTGTGTTTCAGCTTCCCTAATGCTGGTATCATAGGTATATAATGTGTCTGGGTAAAAGACTTAAGCAAACCTACCTCTATGAAGTCTGAAGCATTCATAGTAGCCTTTCTAGAAGCAACTTTTTGCTTAATAGCTATCTTCCATTACTTAATATTCAATTAAATTATTTATATTTAGTACAGTGACATAAATGAGTTGAGATTAAACACAGTAAGAGTGCTGGAGATTCAGAGCTGCCCATATGCTAGAAAGTATTCTATCAGTGGACTTCAATCCTAGACTAAAACAGTAGATTCTTAGTGGGGGTAATAAAAGTTTGTCTCCATCAGTAATTGCCTAAGTCTCAGGTTAACTATGAGACTTGATCACTTTGTGTGGCTATTGGGCAATGTGTTTTACAGAGTGTATGGCAGACTGAGATGCTTGAGTAGTGCTCAGTCCAGAGAGCTTTGTCTGAGTTTAAATTCTAAAGTACTGACTGGAAAAAATTAAAGTTACCACAGTTTGATGCCTAAGCAAGTTTTATAATAGGCTCAAAATACATCTCAGAATTAACATTTAATACTATCCACATCACCCAAGTGTGGTGGCACATGCCTTTAATCCTAGCACTCCAGAGGCAAGGCAATTTGAGGACAGCGAGGGCTACCCAGAGAAATCCTGTCCTGAGCAAAAAGAAAAGGAGAGTTGATTCAACTGTTTTTTGCACTTGTTGCTGTTGCAGAGGGTTCAATTCCTAGCCCCACTTGATGGCTTAAAAGTATTCATAACTTCACCCATATAACCATCTATAACTCTAGTTTCAGGGTATCCAACATCTTCTGATCTCTGTGGAGCACCAGGCCTACATGTGGTATACATACATTCAGCAAAACATTCATATGTATAAAACAAATTTAAAACAATATAAAAAGAAATCTGGGGCTGGAAAGATGGCTCAGAGGTTAAGAGCACTGATCTCTCTTCCAGATGTCCTGAGTTCAGTTCCCAGCAATCATGTGGTGGCTCACATCTATAATAAGATTTGGTGCCTTCTTCTGGCATGCAGGCAGAACACTGTCCAAATAATAAATAAATCTTTTATTTATTTGTTTGTTTATTTATTATGTATACAGAGTACAGAAGAAGGCACCAGATCTCATCATAGATGGTTGTGATCCACCATGTGGTTGCTAGGAAATGAACTCAGGACATCTGGAAGAACAGTTAGTGCTCTTAACCTCTGAGCCATCTCTCCAGCCTGATAAATAAATCTTATTAAAAAAAAATCCACTTTTTTCCCCTCTTAGAGACAATGGTCCTTTTGCTAAGCAAGATACCCCTGACAGGATTTCTCTGTGGGCTGCCCTAGAACTCTCTATGTAGACTAGGCTGGCCTTGACCACAGAGATTCATCTGTCTCTGCCTCCCATGTGGTGGGATTAAAGGCATGTTTTACCATGGATGGTTTCATTCTTTTCTTAATGTCTAGTATTTAAATTCTTGATGGCATTGCTACATTTTCTAGGTAGTTTTTTCAAGCACTGGCTTTTTCAGAAAATAAAAATGATATAAGAAGATACATCATTTGAAAATATTTACCAGTTTATCATTGTCCATAAAGTGTTAACGAGGAATGTAGATGTAGTTGCATTGTATGAAACCTCCTCACACTACTTATATTGATTTCTGTAGCATGGTGGACACACATTTAAACCTTTGGCAGAAATTTATGAACAACATGTCACTAAAGTGAATGAAGAGGTGGCCAAACTTCGTCGACGTCTCATGGAACTGATCAGCTTAGTTCAAGAAGTGGTAAGATTACTTTCACATGAGATTGATAGCCTTTTTTGATTCTGTGATATTTATTTTTATATAACATATGTTGATATCAAGATTAACCAAGTTTAAAGATTTGATGGGACATAGATAAGACTCAAGTCTTAATCAGCTTCAAACAGTAAAGGAATTTGCACCCAGAGCTCTGCCATATAGGGATCAACTGAAACCATAGAATTGCTTTTTTATTTCTTTCTTTGTTCAAAAACAAATGTATTCTTTCTTATTAGTGTGTGTGTGTGTGAGACTGTGATTGTGTGACTGTATGGGCAAACTTTTGCTATGGTGCGTATCTGGAAGTCAGAGGACAACTTTGGACTCTGGGAGTGAAGTTCGGTTGTCAGGATTGCACAACAACTGCCTTAAGACACTGAGCCACTTCTCTAGCCCAAGAATTGCTTTTTTATAGATAGAGAATCAGTAATGAATTTGAAAAGTCTACTTGTTACAGAGCAAATTGACATCTAAGTAGTGTTATTGACACTGTGTGTGTTGGGGTAGTGGTGCATGCAAAGGCCTGAAGTCATCCCCAGCTGTCATTCTTCAGGAGCCATCCGCCTGGTATTTTGGGAGAAGGTTTCTCACTGGGAACTGGAGGAAAACAATTAGGCTAGGATGGTAGGGCTAGCAAACCTTAGATACTTTGGTTCTACCTTCTCGGTACTGAATTGTGAATATGAATTTTGGGGGCCAAACTTAGATTCACATGCTCATATAGCAAGCATTTTACTAACTGAGCAGTTTCTCCCGTCCCAATATTGACTTTTGTAATCATTCAGTTTTTAGATTGCCAACTTTTGGGAGAGTTTCTGCTATCAGTGAGTGAACTATTTAAAAACATTTTTCTTTTATCTTTTTTTTTTATGTGTATGAATGTTTTGCCTTTGTGTATATATTTGCACCAATGTGCATGCCTAGTGCCCTTGGAGTTCAGCAGCAGGCTTCATATTACTTGGAACTAGAGTCACAAGTGGTTGTGAGCCACCATGTGGGTGCCAGGAACCAAATCTGGATCCTTTGCAAGAACAGTAAGTGCTTCTAACAGCTGAACCATCTCTCTAGTTCCTGAATAAATTATTTTGTATATGTTGAATTAGGCTCCACAGAGTAGAAAGAGTAGTTATTTAATGCTATGAAGATGCAATACGTAGGATTGGGGAAATGACTTTGGAGATGTAGTTCTTGAGGTGGGGAGATGGCTCAGGATTGCTTGATGCTCTTTTAGGGGACTGGAGTTCAGTTTATACCTTCCTGAAACTCTAGCTCCAGGGTATCTGACACCATCTTCTGGCCTTTTTTTTTTTTTCTTAATTTTTAAAAAAGTCTTTTTTTCCATGTATCCCCCATTTTTTTCTTCTCCCATCCCTCCAAGTCTGCCTTCAGCCTCCCCCACCCCGTCTTTCCAGTCCCCTCCCCCGAAAGGGCAGGAAGTCACAAGGTGGGTCAGCTCAGCCTGGCACATCCACTCCAAGAAGCTCTGATTTCCTGATCCCAATGTTAAGACTGGATTAGATGCTCCTATGCAGGGAATGGGCTCCAAGGTGGCAGCCCATTTACAGGAACACAGTCTGATCCTACCCCTTGAGGTTCCACATACTGCTCATGCCAATCCACCGTTGCCTACCTTAGGAGGGCCTAGCTTTTTTTCCCATGATTCCCCATGAGCTGATCTTGATTCAATGACCTCCAGCCAGCCATCTCTGTGTGACCTCTTTTGAACTTTACAGACACTTTCCAGATGTGACTTAGACACAAACTCATATATAAATAAAAATTGAAAAAAAAGTCATCTGGGTCAGTTTTAGTAATTTATTTGTTATTTATATTTTTTTCTTTGGAAAAAATGTGGTAAGTTTCAGACAACTACTGAATATACTTTTATAATGTATTTCTTTTAAGTCACCAGGATGGGTTTTTCATGTATCATTACTAACCTACAAGCAAGTATTCTTTACCCTTTGGGAATCAAGAATGAAATCATCATTTAAAGCATTCTTTCAATATAAATCGCATTACTGAATTGCACGCATGTTACAGAGTCCTTTTGAAAAATGAACTGAATTGATTTTATGTGTTCTTGTCTATCATTAATTTCTCTTGGCAGCATTGGGAGGTTATTTTAGATTGAGAGTCCAATTTATATATAATAATAGCATTTATAGAAAAAAACTGCTTTTCATTTTCTGTAGTATACTGACTTGAACTTTACTGCATATATTTTGCAATTTAAAAAGCAACTCTTTTTGTATGTATTCTGAAAACAATTTTTATGAACTAGTGAAAAATATTGTATTTAAAGCATCTTTTGTTGGGCATGAAGGCATGTATTTGTAATCCCACCATTGAAGAGGTAGGGGGAGTCAAAAGAACCAGTTCAGGGCCTTCCACTACATGGCAAGTTCTAGTCTAGCCTGGAATGCATGAGGTTCTTGGGAAAACCCAAACAAAACAAAATACTTTCTCTTTTAGGGTATGTATTGGTTGTTTTGGTTTAAATGTTTGTGTTAGTGTGCATGGGCATACAGTGACGTACCACGACACTCTTGTGGAGATTGAAGGACAACTTGCAGGTATCAGCTCTCCCTACTGTATGTCTCACGAGGAGTAAAGTCACATTGGCAGGTTTGGTGGGAAGTGTCTTTTCCTGCCGAACCATCTCTTAGGACCTTTTGGGTTTTTTGTTTTGTTTTGGTTTTTGAAGACAGGATTACTCTGTAACTTGCTGCCACAGGCTGGCCTCCAACTCAAAGAAATCTGCTTGTTTCTGCCTCCTGAGTGCTGGGACTAAGGGCATGCACCACCATACTAGGCTACAGTCCTTTTGCTTTTATAAAGTAGTTTCTTACCTGAAATGTGATTGGGGCTGTTTTTTTAATATTTATTTTTATTTTATGTGAATTGGTGTTTTGCCTCCATGTATAACTGTGTAAGGGTGTCAGATCTTGGAATTACAGACAGTTGTTAGCTGCCATGTGGGTGCTGGGAATTGAACTCAGGTCCTCTGCAAGAGCAGTCAGTGCTCTTAACCACTGAGCCATCTCTCCAGCACCAAGGCTTGTTTTATGTTATCTAAATTTTGTTTGTTTTGAGACAGGATTTCCTGTAGCCCAAGACCGTCTCAGACTCTGTAGTTGAAGCTGTCCTTGAACTCATAATCTTCCTGCCTTGGCCTCTGATGTACTGAAATAATGGGTATGTACCAGCAAACCTAGTCAGTTGTAGTTATTTGGGAGCCACTGCTGGGATACAGGAAAACTGCCTACAATAAAGATCTTTTTTATTACTATAGCTATTAAATTAATAATTATATATAATTTTATTATTAATAAATTAATAATAAAATTATACTCTATTTTGAGAGCTTTATTACATTTATTTGTGTTTGTGTGTGTATGCACATATAGGTGCATGAGTGAATGCATGTGAAGGTCAGAGGGCAACCTGCAGAAATTGGTTCTCTTCTGCAATGAATATAGGTCATCAGCCTTGGTTGTAGTATAACTGTGTAGTATCACCTTTGCCTACTGAGCCATCTCAGTAGGCCCTAATTGTGTATTTTTAATAATCTTGAAAATTAATTTAGTTGAATTTACAACTTTTTAAAAACATTTATTGTGTATGTATACCTGCTATGGCATATGTTTGCCATTATCAGGAAGTCAGGACAACATGAAGGAATTGGTTCTTTCTTTGCCCCCTAGATTCTAGGGATTGAGCTCACGTTGTCAGGCTGGCTCTCAAACATCTTTACTTCCCAAGTTAACTTGCTGACTCCAAATTTACAGGATTTTTTTTAAAAAGCAGTTTTTCCTATAGAGTACAAACAATTAAAATTTTGGTTATGAATTTTAAAGAGGTAATTAACTAATTTTAATCACAGTTATTGTGTTATGTCCTTTATCTTCTAGGAAAGAAATGTTGAGGCTGTAAGAAATGCAAAGGATGAGCGTGTTCGTGAAATTAGGAATGCAGTGGAGATGATGATTGCACGATTAGATACACAGCTGAAAAATAAGCTCATAACACTCATGGGTGAGTGTATTTTTAGTCTGCTGGATAAAATGGTACTCTAATCTTATTTGTGGTTCAGTCTTTCAGGAATACATTAGTTGTTTTGACTAGAAATGGATCTTAAGATTTTAGGCAACTTCATGTTATAACATCTGGACTACAAGGCTGACTTCTGTTGAGAAATGATCAAAGAGAAAACATTTTCATAGCCATTTTATGAAAATCCTAAATAGTCTGTGACCCTCATTGGTAGGTAGCTGTTAGTCCTCCCACAACTAAGAAAAAAATTCTTTATCAATGTCTCTTTTATTCTGTTTTCAGTGAAAATGAAATATTAGGCCAGGCAATAGTGGTGGTGGCGGCAGCTGTGGCTTACGCTTTTAATCTCAGCTCTCAGGAGGCAGAGGAGGTGGATAAGTTTGGGGTCAGCCTGGTCTACAGAGCGAGTTCTAGGACAGCCAGGGCTACACGGAGAGACTCAATCTCGAAAACCAAAATCAAAATAAGAAAGTGAACCACTGATGTTTGTGACTATGAGCCATCTTCTCAGCTTTTTCTGAGTTTTAAATTCTAGGTATTTGATTTTTAAGCAGGTCTTTCTTAAATCTATATTATATTTAATCATATTGCTTACTCTTTGGGTTCCTCAAAGGTTTCTTCATTCATCTTTGTTGGTTCTTATTTTATTTTTTGGTTGCTGCCTGTTTGTTCATTTGATTTTTATACATGGGATCTCACTGTGTAGCCTTAACCAATCTGGCCTAGAACAGCCTTAAGCTGTGATCATAATTTACTAAGTGTTTTACTGCTACAAAACTAGCTTTGTGGGCTGGAGAGATGGCTCAGCGGTTGAGAGCACTGACTATTCTTCTGGAGGACCTGAGTTCGATTTCCAGCATCCCCATGGCAGCTAACAACTGTCTGTAATTTCAAGATCTGACACCCTTACAAAGTTATACATGCAGGCAAAAACACCAATTCACATAAAGTAAAAATAAACATTTTTTTTTTAAAACTAGCTTTGTAATTTTTCTTATACCCTGGTATGATATATAATCTTTAATAAGGTATGAACAATATTTTATGCTTTGTGTTCTTTTCTGAGGTTTTGATTATATCTTTCAGTCATGGATGTTTTCATATTATTAATCTATACAATCTGACTTCACGGTTTGTGTGTGTGTGTGTGTGTGTGTGTGTGTGTGTGTGTGTGTATGCTTGTTTTAAAATATATACAAGGCTGTGCATTTTATTGGACACCTTTAATCCCAGCACTGTGGATGCAAAGGCAAGTGGATTTCTGAGTTTGAAGCCAGCCTGGTTCCACAGTGAGTTCCAGGACAGCCAGGGATATGTAGAGAGACTCTATTTTATGAGTAAGTGTCTGTTCTTTTAAATTGAATGATATTAATTGCTTTACCCAGTGGAACAATTAGAAGAAATCTACAGCCATTGATTTTTAGTGTCATTTAAATAAGTGTTCATGCAGGAGAAAGTCAGATCACTTCTAGGTTCACAACTGTAGTTCGTCATGTATATGAATGGTCCTACTTTTTCAGGCTTCCAAGTATATTTGGAGCTCAGAGGAGACACATGCCTATAATCCAAAAGTTGGGAATTGGAAACAGAGTGATCAGGAGTTTGAGGTCATGTACTTTCTTTTTTTTTTTTTAATTTTTTATTTTATGTGAATTGGTGTTCTGCCTGCATGTATAACAGTGTAAGGGTGTCAGATCTTGGAATTACAGACAGTTGTTAGCTGCCATGTGGATGCTGGGAATTGAACTCAGGTCATCTGGGAGAGCAGTCAGTGCTCTTAACCACTGAGCCATCTCTCCAGCCCCCAGGTCATATACTTTCATACATAGTGAATTCAACGCAGGTCTAGGGTATATAAATCCCTGCCTTAGAAACAAAAACAATCTTTTATCCTGGGGCTGGAGAGATGGCTCAGCGGTTAAGAGCACCGTCTGCTCTTCCAGAGGACCCGGGTTCGATTCCCAGCACCTACATGGCAGCTAACAACTGTCTGTAGTTCCAGTTCCAAGCAAAAACACCAAGGCAAATAAATAAATAAAGTTTAAAAAAAAAAAAAAAGAAACAAAAACAATCTTTTATCTTTAATAGACCACACAGAATACTGGAATTTAAACTGGAGCTTTTATATTTTGTTAGCTTATCTTGGGGTTTTGAGTCAGGATCTCTCAGATCTGATATGGTTCAGGCTGGCTTCATATTCACTGTGTAGTTCCTGTTGGTGGTCCTTTGCCTCAGCTTCCAAGTGGGATCATTTGTGTGGGTTAACACACTTGATAAGACTTGGAAATGAGTCTGAGATTTGTTGACACACACCTGCAGTCCTAGTGACTGAGGCAGGAAGTTCATGAAAATCCCTCTGAGCTATGCCATGGAAGCCTTCTTGTAAACTAAAATCAGCTGGGAAGATGGCTTTTGGTGAAATGCTTGCTTGCAGGACTGCTGATGTCAGTTCAAGTCCATGAATCCACATAGAGGTAGAAGGGGACAATTAACTCTGCATATATAGTTGCCCTCTGAACAGACATCCATATTCACACCCACACATCTAACACACCCCCATACACATCCCCCCACCCCAAAAATTAAAAAATAAAAATTTAAAGATTCTTGCCAGGCAATGGTGGTACATGCCTTTGATCCCAGCACTTGGAAGGCGGAAGTAGGCATATCTCTGTGAGTTCCAGGACAGTTAAGAGTACACAGAGAAAAACCCATGTTGTCACCCCCCCCCCAAATAAAATGACTCCTATTGGTATCAGATAAGATAGCTCAGCCAGTAATAGCCCTGACTGCTATGCCTGATAAACTCAGTTCAATTTTCACAGTTCAGTTGATGGAAGGAGAGAACTGACTCCCACAGTTGCCCTCTGACTGCTCCCACCTTCCACAATGAAAGAAATTTAAAATTTCTCCCCTGTTTTTTCTTGGAGACTAGGTCTCACAGTGTCCTGGCTATTCTTGAACTCACTATGTAGATCAGGCTGGCTTTAAACTCAGAGATCTACTTTTCTCTGTCTCCTGGGTTCTAGAATTTAAAGCACCACTCTGCCTGTTTGGTTAAAAAAAGTAATCATAATATTAAAGCAAACAAGCTACTTATTTTTCACTTTTTTTTAAAGTTTCATTTTTTTTATTATGAATAAAGAAGTCACATTTTCTATCCCTGTAAATCCTTAATCAAGGTCCCTTCTCCCTCCCACCACATAGTTCATTCTTTCTTTTCCATCCCCATCCCCTCCATGGGCAGGCAATCCCAAGGTCCCAATATTGCTTAGTTCAGCCTCCACTCCTGGCAGATCCAGTTTTCTCCCCCCAACATCAAGACTGAGTCAGGTGTTCCTCTAGAGGAAGTGGGATCCAAGGTGTCAGTCCAGGGTGTTTCTGATCCCAAGCTGTTCAGTGGTTGTGGTTTGCAGCCTGGGCAGGTTTTGCTTTTTTTGTTTTTGTTTAGAGTCCACTAATGAGTGAGTACATCCCCTGCTTATCTTTCTGGGTTTGTGGTACCTCACTCAGGAGGATATTCTCCAAATCCATCCGTTTGCCTGCAAATTTTAGGATAGCATTTTTTCTTACTGCTAAGTAGTACTCCATTGTGTAGATGTACCATTGTTTGTTAATCCATTCTTCAGTTGAGGGGCATCTAGGTTGTTTGAATTACTTTTTTTTTTATTATGAAAAGTTATTGTACTTTGTAATTTTTCTTTCTCTAGGTTTGTGGGATGACTTTGCCTTTTACTTTTTTTTTTTTTTTTTTTTTTTTTTTTTTTTTTTTTTTTTTTTTTTTTTTTTTTTTTTTTTTTTTTTTTTTTTTTTTTTTTTTTTTTTTTTTTTTTTTTTTTTTTTTTGTCTCAAGATTTCAAGGTTTCTCTGTGTAGTCCTGGCTGTCCTGGGACTCTTTGTTGACCAAGCTGGCCTCAAATTCACAGAGATCCGCCTACCTCTTCCTCCTGAGAGCTAGGATTAAAGGTGTGTGCCACTACAACCCAATTTGCTTTTATTCTTTTTTAAATTAATTAATTAGTTAATTGATTTTATTTTATGTGAATTGATGTTTTGCTTGCATTTATAACTGTGTAAGGGTGTCAGATCTTGGAATTATAGACAGTTGTTAGCTGTCATGTGGTTGCTGAGAATGAAACTCAGGTCCTCCGGAAGAACAGTTAGTGCTCTTAACTGCTGAGTCATCTCTCCAGCCCTGCCTTTTATTCTTAATAAACAAGCTTTTTGCTGTAATTTAATGTAAACATCTTGCTAGTTTACTAACTACATCCCTCTTTTAAGCCAAAGTTAAATTTTGGGAAGAAACTTTAGGAGAACTGAACTGAAGAAAAAAAAAAACAACGAATTGTTTCATTTTAAACGCATTCTCATTATGTTTATTTTCATTTATTTTGGGATACTACAGATTCAACCCAAGACTGTCACTGTACATTTCTTCTTTCTTATTTACTATTTTTAGATAGTGTTTCAAATAATTCAGTTTGGTGTTAAATTTGCCATATAGCTAAGTGTGACATTGTGTTCTTTTTGTTTGTTTGTTTTTCAGACAGGGTTTCTTAGTATATCCTTGGCTGTCCTGGAACTTGATCTGTAGATCAGGCTAGTCTCAAACTCACAGAGATCCTACTCCCTCTGTCTCCTCAGGTTTGGCATCAAAGGCATGTACTACCTGCTGATGACCTTGAATTCTTATCCTTTTGTCTCTACCTTGTGAGTGCTTCTGAAATTAGAGATTTCACCATAATGGGTTTATACTCAGCTGAGCATTAACCTAGAGTTTTGTGCATGCCAGACAAGCATTCTACCAAACTCTAACCCCAGACCTATAAACTTTGAGATAAATTTTGTAGTCCTAAGTTGAATTTTACCTAAAAATAGGTCTCCTCCAATGTTCTTTTCCTAAGCTACTTTTTAAAAATATTACACTCTGCTGGCAGTGGTGTCACATGCCTTTGATCCTCATGTTTGGGAGGCAGAGGCATGTGGATCTCTGTTAGTTCAAGGTCAGCCTGGTCTATGGAGGTAGTTCCAGAATAGCCAGGGCTACACAGAAACCCTGTCTCAAAAAATAAAGCAAAAATTTTTTTAGCATCTTAAAGCTCTAGGAAAGTCATTGGGGTGACTTATGATGTTTTGCTCGGTTGCAATGGATCTCTTTTTACTGAGTATGTTCATTAAAATGTTTTCTCTTTCATTAGTCTGTAGTGAACCTGAATATTGTTTTGATCCTCTCAAACAGGCCAGAAGACATCTCTTACTCAAGAAACAGAGCTGTTGGAATCTTTACTTCAGGAGGTAGAGCATCAGGTGATGAAATACATTTGTTTATGTGCTGCTGAGTGAGCATTAAACATTAATAAAATGACCTAGTCTCTGCTGGATATAGTTAGTGTACTACAGCTATAATCTTTGGGAGGCTGAGGCAAAAGGACCATGAGTTTTAGGCCAGCCTAGGGCACATGGTACCTAGACTTCATCTAAAAAAATAATATGTCTTTATTTTTATTTATCTTTCTGTCTTATCTTTCTATCTATCCATTCATCTTCTTTCATTCATTGATTCATTCATATATTTATTGATGTAGAGCCTCATACTGTGGCTTAAGGTGGCCTCAGATTTTTGGCACACTTGCCTTTGTTACCAGCAGGCTTTGATCCTTGCTAATTTGAATTAACTTTCCATTGCATGTCTGAAAATATTTTTATTTTGTTTTATATTTGACAGTTTGACTAGTAAGGTTTACTACATCCATATTTGTTTAGTACTTTCATTTTTTTCTCAGGACTCTCATTCTTCTTTGTTTCTTTGTTTGAGACAAGATCTTGACATAGACTTAGCCCATGCTGTCTTAGCCTTGCCATGTAGCACAGAATGGTCTCCCTCCCATGCTTCCCTTAACTCAACCTTCCCAGTGCTAGAATCATAGGAGTATGTCCCACATGCAGTACAGTAGTCCAGAAACTGTTTTATCCCTGACAAAGAATTAACTGCCAGCTTTTTGTTGGGAGTAATAGAGTTATTTCAGGTCAGCCTAGTGCACTGAGTGTCTGTGGTTTTAAAGAACGTGTGTTTTGTTTTTAAAGAACGTAACTGCTGTTAGCCATGATACCTGTGTTGAATGTATATGACTTTGATACATTTGACAAATTGTACATTTTTAAAATCATCACTGTTGTCAGAATGGTGAACATATACATTTATTTTTATAAATGTATTTTGTTCATCTACCCTTCTGTCCATGTTGCTCTCAATTTGGTTTCTGTCATAAATTGATATTTTCTAATATTATATGAAAAAATAAACTCTCAAACACTATTTTATGTTTAACCTTTTCCAGCAAAGTTATCTTTTGGTTTTCTTACATGGTACTGAATACATCAATAATTCTTTCATTGTATTGCTTAGCATTCCTTTTATATAAACATCAAATTTGCTTTTCTATCCAACTGATTATGTTTACTTGGGTAGAGTATAAATAACAAAGGCTTCTTTGGAACTATTATATATAGCTAGAGTGATTATGAACATTCTTGTACAATTATTTCCATGGATATATGTATTTCTCTTCTTGTTAGGTCTACTTAATACAGATGACTGAGTCAAATGGTAGATGTGTGAAAAAGTTTTCTTTTAGGCATTTAATTAAAATTATTTTTAATTAAAAAAATTTTGTTTTGTTTTAAATTTTGTGTGTACTGTATATGTGTGTTGGAAGTGGGGAGGGTGCATGCAGAGGCCAGAAGCTGGGTGCCTCTGGAATTAGAGCTACAGGTGTTTGTGGGTGCTGGGAATTGAACCCTGGTCCTTTGCAAGATTAGTACATGCTGATAAATGCTGAGTCGTCAGTTCCAAGTACAACCTGTCATTTTTTAAGTTATTGCCAACAGGCATCTAATTAAAGTTGCTCATTTTATATTCTTGCCAGTATTGTTTAAATTTCCTTCCAATAATACTAACACATGGAATAAATCTTAATTTTAGTTGTTTTCATGAGATTAATTATATGGTTATAATTTCTATTTGCCTGTGATTGAGAAGCTTCTCTTATGTTTACTTACCACCCATTTTTGTTGAAATTCTCTCAAATCTCTTGCTTATAATTTTATTGAGTTTTCTTTTGTTTTGTTTTGTTAAGTTTTTGTGATTCTTTATTGTTTGTCTTAGCTAGAATTATATTTACTTTCTGTTACTTTAACAAACTAAGAGAAAGAAAGGCTTATTTTTATTCTGTTTCGGAGGTTTTGGTTCAGGGGTCTCAGTTGCTTTGGGGACTATAGCAAGGCAGTATGTAAATCATGTTACAAAAAACCTATTTAACTCATAGCAGTTGGGAATGAAGGAAATGGCCAGTGTTCCAACATGCCCTTCAAGACACAATCTAACATTGATCCATTGGGTTTCACCTCTTTTTTTTTTTCTTTTAAAGATTTATTTATTATGTACATTAGGGTTTTGCCTGCTTGTATGTCTATGTGAGGATTCTAGATCCTAAGGGTGTAGCCAGAAGTTTTCCTGTGTCCTGCAGCCACTTGGTCCCAAATAAACACACAGAGGCTTATGTTAATTACAAAACTGTTCAGTCTAAGGCTCAGGCTAATTACTAGCTAGCTCTTGCATCTTAAATTAACCCATTTCTATTAATCTGTATATGGCTGGTGGCTTACTAATACTTTCACATCTTGCTTCTTGGGAAGCTGGATTGAGTTTCTCCTGATCACTCCTTTCTTCTCCTGTATTTCTGTTTGGATTCCCTGCCTGGCTGTATGCTGTCTTACCCTAGGCCAGAACAGCTTCTTTATTAACCAATGGTAATAATACACATTGACAGCATATAGAAAGACCATTCCATATCACCTGGGACTGAAGTTATAGACAGTTGTGAACTGCCATGTGGGTGCTGAGCACATCTTAAATGTTCTTTCATCTCTAGTAGCTATATAACTTGGTGACAGTCTATATATAGTACCTGGCCCTTTGGGTAAGTTGAATATCATTCATTGAGAATTTTAAAGTTGTATTTGTTTGCTAAAGTTTCCATGACAAAGTCCCATGAATGTGAATTTTGAGCAACAGAAATTAAACTTGTCATAATTCTGGATTCTGGCAGTTTAAGGCCAAAGTACTAGCGGGGTTTCATTTTTCCCTGAGGTCTCTTGCCTTGGCCTCTCTCTCACTGTGTCCTCCCAGGGATGTTTGTGTGCTGAGAATTCTGGTTGATTTGTTTTAGCTTAATCAACTCATCTTCAAATAGTTGAGGACTAGAGGTTTGGCCCTACATTATATAAAACTATAGATGATAGGGGGCTGGAGAGATGGCTCAGCGGTTAAGAGTACTGTCTGCTCTTCCAGAGGACCGGGGTTTGATTCCCTAGCACCCACATGGCAGCTAACAACTGTCTGTAGTTCCAGTTCCAGGCAAAACACCAAGGCAAATAAATAAAGTAAAAAAAAAAAAAGACTCTTAAAAAAAAAAAAAAAAAAACTATCGATGATGAAAGATACAATTCAGCCCACAAAATTCATAGTTTTACAAAGCTGCCTCATGATCTTTCTAGCCAGTTGAATCAAATACTATTCCAAGTTGTAATGTTAAGTGCTAGGATTTCAGACTGATTTTGCTGAATTCAAAATCTATAGTCTTTTAACTGCCATACATATTTTACTACATTAGATATTTTATTTCTTTTTAAAAAAGGATTTGTTTCATGTGTTATGTATGTCTGAATGCCTGCATGTATGTATGTGTGCCACATACATGTTTGGTGCTTCAGAGGTCAGAAGAAGAAGTAGAATATCTTGTAAGTGATTTTATAAGCTGTTGTGAATCACCACATGGGTGATGGGAATCAAAGCCAGGTCTTTGCAAGATCAGGAAGTGCTCTTAACTGCTGAGCTTCCTCTCCAGCCACAGATTTCTCATTCTTTGT
Source organism: Sigmodon hispidus (assembly GCA_004025045.1). Classification (NCBI taxonomy): domain Eukaryota; kingdom Metazoa; phylum Chordata; class Mammalia; order Rodentia; family Cricetidae; genus Sigmodon; species Sigmodon hispidus. The sequence goes on along the minus strand of PVIH01003141.1, from coordinate 147,765 downwards.
CTCTGACTTAATTCAATGTTTGAAAAACTAATAAGATTGTAACTGTGAAATGTGTGTGTCATATTAGCATTCCTAGTGGCCATGTATAATTAGTAATGCTTGTTGTTAAAGAATATCATAAATATATGAAATAGTTTAACTGTATTAGTGTGAAAATATATTTGTAGTTGCTTATTTTTTACTTAATCATAAAATAGGAGGGAAAGTTGATTAAAGTCTTATAAATTTAATGATTTAATTGTTAAAATGCAAACAAACCTACATTCTGCAAAGTTTTTTAATTTTTCAAACCTACTTTGAAATTTAAATTTTTTTTCTTAAATTTATTTTATATAGAATAAAATAAATATTTCTGGGGCTGGAGAGATGGCTCAGCGGTTAAGAGCACAGACTGCCCTTCCAGAGAACCAAAGTTCAATTCCCAGCACCCACATGGCAACTCAAAACTGTCTGTAGTTCCAGTTCCCAGTTCCAGGCAAACACCAAAGCAAATAAATAAATAATTAAAAAAAATATTTCTACTTGTGTATATTCCACATGTATGTCTGGTGCTCAAGGAGGCCAGAAGAGAGTGTCAGATTTCCTGCAATTGAAGTAATAGAAAATTGTGAACCATCTTGTAGGTACTGGGAACGGAACCTGGTTCCTCTGCAAGAGAAGTAAAACAAATAACAACAACAACAAAAAACAATCCTGTAGCCAGAAGTTTTCTGACCCATCCAGTTCCAAGGTCCCACAGCCGCTTTTTAAAAAATTACCTAGAGGTTTATATTAATTACAAACTGTTTGGCCTATGGCTCAGGCTCATTACCAACTAGCTTTTATAACTTAACTCAACCTCTTTCTTTTAATTTATGTATTGCCACATATTCTGTTGCTTTGCCTGTGCCTCATTACATCTTGCTTTTTTGGAGGCAACCTGCAGCTTCTCCCTGACTCTACTCTTCTCCATTATCTTTGCTTAGATTTCCCACATGCCTTTAAGTTGCCTTGCCATAGGCCAAAGCAGCTTCATTGGTAATAAAGTATATTCAGTGTGCAGAAAGACTTCCTATACAATCTCTCCAGTCTCAATTTTTAAAAAAAAAAAAAAAACTTTATTTATTTATTTACTTATTTGCCTTGGTGTTTGTCTGGAACTGGAACTACAGACAGCTGTTAGCTGCCACGTGGGTGCTGGGAATCGAACCTGGGTCCTCCGGAAGAGCAGACGGTGCTCTTAACCGCTGAGCCATCTCTCCAGCCCCCAGTCTCAATTTTTAAATTTTGAAATAGCGTCTCAAGTAAGCACAGATTGACCTCAATTTCCTCATGTAACTGAAGGATGTCCTTGAATTTCTAATCCTGTGTCCCAAATGTTGAGATCGCATGTATGTGTTAACCAGCTCAATTTCCTGTTCAGTTGTGAGTTGGGCAAGCATTATAACCAGCCCAATTATATCCCTACTCCTAAAAATTATCTTTTCCTTTTTTGGATTTTCCAGACAGGTTGTTCTCTGTGTAACAGTTCTGGCTGTCCTGGAACCTGCTTTGTAGACCAGACTGGCACATAGATCTGCCTGCCTCTTCCTCTTGAGTACTGAGATTAAAGGCATGTACCATCAATAACTAACTATTTTATCCTTAATTTTATTAAATGTCCAGATTAGTTTGTAATCATTCACCATTTTAAAAATGTTTTATGTACTTTAATTAAAAGATAATTCATCAAATTTTGTTAATTAAATGTACTCACTCAGCCCTTCTCCTTTGCTTCTTCTAGCCCCTCCCATGTCTTCCTCCTTTTCACTCCTCCAAAGCCTCCCCTACATTGGTAATTCCTTTTTTTGTGTGTGTGTGCACACTTGGATGTGTGTATAAAATATATAACCCACACCTTACTGAGTACATTTTTGTTGTTTGTGTGTATGACTTCAGACCCAGGCTTTGTACTGGATAACTATTTAGGGGGTCTCATCCCTTAGAAAGGCTAATCCTTCTCAATAGTCATTTGTTGCCTGGCTGCTCTGAAACTGACTATGTAGACTAGGCTAGCCTTGAACTCAGAGATTTGCTTGTTTCCACTTTCCAAACAGTAAGATTAAAGCTTGCATCACCATACCTAGCCTCAGTTTTTTTTTTTTTTTTAATTAAAATTCTTTCACAGGGTTTCAATGTGTAGTCCTGGCTGACCTGGATCTTGATATGTAGACTGACTACATTGGCCTGGAACTGCTGTGTGGACCAGCCTGACATGAATCTCAAAGAAATCCTCCTGCCTCTGCATTCCAAATTTAGGGATTAAAGGTGTGGGTTACTACAGCTGTTGCTTTTCATCAAATTTTTGAAGTGCCATTGAATAATATTTTTGTTTGTTGAAATACTGTTTTTCCTCACACAGTTGCGGTCTTGCAGTAAGAGTGAGCTGATATCTAAGAGCTCAGAGATCCTAATGATGTTTCAGCAAGTTCACCGAAAACCCATGGCATCCTTTGTTACCACACCTGTTCCACCAGACTTTACCAGGTATAATAGGTTTAAAATTTTATTTTCATTTTAAGTTTGTATATAAAGGTATATACTTGGGTAAACTATTTTTCTTTTTTATTAAATAGGTCACATGTAGATTTTTAAAGGAAACATGAGAAAATATTCTGGAGAATGGAAGGGGCTCCAAGACATACTGAATAAACTGTTTTTTTTTTAACTCATTTTAAAAAATGGTCTCATGTAGGAAGCTGGAGAGATGGCTCCAGTTAAGAGCACTGGTTGTTCTTTAGAGTTCCTAAGTTCAATTCTCAGCATCCACGTGGTGACTCCCAGCCATCTGTAATGAGAATTGGTGTCCTGGCCTCTCGTCATACATGCAGGCAAAACACTGTATACATATTAAATAAATTTTTAAAAAAGATTTATTTAATATGTATGCAGTATACAGAAGAGGGTACCAGATCTCATTATAGCTGGTTGTGAGCCACCATGTGGTTGCTGGGAACTGAACTCAGGACCTCTGGACGAACAGTCAGTAATCCCAACCTCTGAGCCATCTCTCCAGCCCAATAAATAAATCTTTAAAAGAAAGAAAGAAAAGCTCTAATGTAGCCAGGTATAGTCTTTTTTTTTTAAACTTTTTTTTTTTTTTTTTTTTTTTTAAAAACTTTATTTATTTATTTGCCTTGGTGTTTGCCTGGAACTGGAACTACAGACAGTTGTTAGCTGCCATGTGGGTGCTGGGAATGGAACCCGGGTCCTCTGGAAGAGCAGACGGTGCTCTTAACCACTGAGCCATCTCTCCAGCCCCCGCCAGGTATAGTCTTAATTAAGCTCACTGTGTAACTGAGGCTGGTCTTGAACTTCTGATCCTCCTGCCTCCACCTCCCAGGTGTTAGGGTTACAGGTGTGTACTAACATTACTAGCAAAACATCCCCATTTAAGGTACTATTAATAATTACAGTAATATTATTTGGAGAGCTCATAAATCTGTTTTCAAAAAGATTTAAGACCTTTGAGATAGCTCAATGGGTAAGGGCTTTTACTACATGGCCTGAATTTGATTCACTAGAACCTACTTGGTGGAAGAAGGTAGCACCACACTAAGAATGTGATGAGCTTATACTTTTGGTTGTAAAGGGAAACTGAAAGGAAATTAGAAATATTTTTCTTTAATTAGAGATCCATTTTTCATAGAAAACAACTACTCTTACTGACTTCATGGGTGTCTATTCTTCCTTTCTTTCCCTCGTGTGGGGGTAGGAGGCTGTTCCTGAATGCTGTGGTGCTCTTGAGGGCCAGAGGACAGCTGGGGGAGTCTGCTCTCTTTTTTTCACCATTCGGGTCTAAGGAATTGAATTCTGATGGTCCAGTTTGGCAATAAGTGCTGCATCCTGTCAAAGGCTCTATTCTATTTAATTTATTTTTAAATTAAAATGTACTTTGATTACCAAAACTTAAAAGTAGAATACCAAAAAGTTATAAAAGTGACATGGTATCTTCAGATTTTAAAAGAAGTTGGGAGAAGCACTTAAAAGAAAAATTTACAATTTTGGTAACTTTTTTTGATTTTACAAATTGGGCTGAATCTTCAAATTTTTCTCAAGCATATATAGAATCACATTGTATCATTAATTTTTTTTAATCTTTATTTATTTATTTGCCTTGGTGTTTGCCTGGAACTGGAACTACAGACAGTTGTTAGCTGCCATGTGGGTGCTGAGAATCGAACCCAGGTCCTCTGGAAGAGCAGACGGTGCTCTTAACCGCTGAGCCATCTCTCCAGCCCCCCATTAAATTTTTAAGAATTAACTTTTATTACCCCAGAGACAAAGTGTTACTGTAGCCTTAGCTGGCTTAGAACTTGTCTTGTAGAGTAGGCTAGTCTGCCTCTGACTCTTAGGTGCTGGGATTAAATGTGTGCACCTGAAACTCACTCTGTATACCAGGCTGTCCTCAAATTCAACAGAAACTCATCTGCTTTTACCTTCTGAATGCTAGGATTAAAGGTATGTATCACCTCTCCCTGCTAAGTGGTACTATCTGTGTAATAATCATTTGGTATTCTCTCAAAAATTGTCAGGGTGTCATGGGAGGAGAGATAGCTGAGCAGTTAAGAGAACAGTATATTCATCCAGATGACCCTAGTTGAGGTCTCTGCACATCCTCAAGGGAGTAGATGCCTCTGGCCTCTGAGGTCACTTGCATACATGCATATAATGCAGACACACTGTACACATAATTTTAAACAGTAATAAATCTTTTTAAAAGTTGTCAGTTTAGGGCTGGAGAGATGGCTCAGTGCTTAAGAGCATGCTGTTCTTCCAGAGGACCTGGGATCAATTCTCAGCACCCACATGGCAGCTCAAAATTGTAACTCCAGTCCAGGGTATCTAATACTTTCACACCAGTGCACATAAAATAAAGTTAAATAATTTATTGTTTTAAAAAGTTGTCAATAATAGAACATCATTGGGACCATTTTACATGAAGTTTCAGATATTGGTAAAAACTGAATTATCAGAGAGACAATTAGATGCCAAGATTCTGGTGATATTATTGTTATATCTGTACCTGTGTGTACCAGACCTCCAATGACAACATCATTCATTTGTATTTTTGATTTTGAGTTTTGTTCATTCCTAGAAGTTTGCCAAAATATTTGCTTTATGATTTTTCTTGAATTTGTTTTCTTTTTTATAGCTGTTCTATTGTCTAGAGCAGTATGGATTCTGAATAGGCTTTAGGTTCTTTAATAGTCCTCGGAAAGTGTTTTCTCCACAATGACAGGATAAGACTGAACTGGATTTGGTGGGGGTAGAGTGGGGGGTGTCCAGTGCTGCAAAAGCCCCTCAGGATGTTTCTCAAGGGAAGACGTTGCCTTGTTTATTCTTTGTGTGCCTGTTTGCCCAATGCTTGCTTTGCCACACGTGTATGCTCCAGACTGGAGGGATGTTCTGTTGGTGTTATTCTTAGCAAAAACATTCTTTCTAGGAATGCCTTGTTTATAGTCCTTTCCTTAGGTGACTTTATTTTCCACAGCTGTAACATTTGATATTTTGATTTTTCTTTAAACCTCTAAAAATAACCTCTACTACCCAGTTATCATCAAAATTATAAAATTTCATATTAATTATATCTTAGGTTTAATTCTTCAAGGATGCTGATCTTGCCTTTAACAGCTTAATTATTCTTTTGCATTGTGAGTTAGCATTTTCTTTTCTTTTGTAAAGTTTTTTTTTTTTTTTTTTTTGTTATATATACAGTATGCATCGTAGATGGTTGTGAGCCACTATGTGGTTGCTGGGAATTGAACTCAGGATCTCTGGAAGAACAGTCAGTGCTCTTAACCCCTGAACCATCTCTGCAGGGTATGGTGGTTCATAACTGTAATCTTAGCTTCATAAAGCTTGGATTAAAGGTGTGTGCCACAACCACTTGGCTCTGTTAGGCTTTGAAGTCACTGAGATCCAGAAGGATCTCTGCCTCCCAAGTGATGAAATTAAAGACCTGTGTCACCATTCCCTAACCTTCATGGCTCAGCTTTGTGGGTGGGTGGTTCTGTCTATGTCAGACTATTATTATTAAATATACAGTATATCATATTAAGCGAACAATGGTTTATTTTTCATTGTTTTGAAGACAAGAAATCCAAGATAATAATGCAAGCAAGCATATGTGAGTCCTTTTAAGCTACAGATACCTGCCTTGGCCTTGTTTTCACATGACATTTTCTCTGTTCATTCAAGGAAAGAGAAGAGTCTATGGTGCTTTTAATTCTCAGGTATATACCAGTTTTCTTGGATTAGGGCCCTACCTTTATGGCTTTGCCTCATATAGCCACAGTTACTTCCCTTGAGGTTGTTCTGCAATATACCATTAGAATGTTGTATGTACAAATGGGCACTTGAAGGGTTCTTTTGTGTGTTTCTTTGTTTTGGTTTGGCATTGCTCTGGTTTGACCCAAGATTCAGTTACTTATGAACATCTTGTCTCTAGTCCTCCATTTGTGTGGTGCTAGAGATTTGAGCTCAGGGTTTCCCAAATGCTAGGTGAATTCAACAACCAGGCTACATTTCCATTCCTTACTACAGTCTGGGGACTGTTGACAGATAAATTCTCACCCTGTTTACCTGTTTGGGCAACTTACCTTGCTTTCCAGCCTGATAATTAATTGTTTAACTTTTTCTACTTGAGACTCATTCTCTCTCTCTCTCTCTGTCTCTCTCTAGTAAAACATTCTAGCAAATAAAAATGACCAAATATCAATACCCGCCTTTGTTGATGTTACAGTCCAGAATTTAGATGTGCAGCCTAACATTTCTGTGCTTTATGATCATGAGAGTGGTTGGCTTTTACTTTCATCTGCTAATGATCATTAATTGGAATAGAAGAGTATTATTTTAGTGAAATATTTATGACTATATGCTTAGCACTGTTGAAGATATTTTGTTGAAAACACAAAAGAATAATAAAATCTCACTGGTTAAGTATTCCACTTTGAATTGTTTAGTATGTCAAATATTTGTTACTCATTTTTGTGTGTGTAAGATACATATGTACCAGACATTCTCAAAAGCAGAACTGATGTTGTACAAAAAAACCTTTCGTACAAAAAAAGACTTTATGGACACTTTGTTTGTTAAGGTCATTTTGTGTACAAGACCCTAAGGAGATACAGCACCCTCTCTCCAGATAGGGAACCCATGACAGACCAAAGTACAGTTACCACCAAAGTCCAGTGAGTCTTATTGGGGTTAATTACAGGTATATGGGTGAGAGGTTATTAACAGGAGCAAAAATGACTCAAAGACAACTGCATCTCCAGTGTCCACCATAGCATGGGTGACAGCTTTCAAACCTGGATACCTAGATTGTACACTGCACAGCCCAAGTCAGATCAGTGGTCAGGATTGTGTCCTTTCCAGGTGGCTTAGTTGTTCTGAATCTTCCAGACAGCTCTGCTGGTCTCTGCTGGTTTCTGCTGGTCTATGCTGGTTTCTGCTGGTCTCTGTTTCTTCCAGGAAGCTGGGCTTATCTAAGAATCTTCTTTGCTGCTTGGCTTTTCTGAGAGTGACTCCTAGACACACATTGTTTTCTCTTGGGAGGGGAGAGGCCTAGTGAATTTGGTCAGTTCCAGGGACTTCCTGAAGCTGTCTTGAATTCTACTTTAAGGCACTTTTCTGGCTCAATCTTGGATGAAATTGCTGCCTAATACTGCATCTCCCCTGGAAGAGTCTTGTCATGCAACGGGCTGCGGGTGAAGTTTTCTTTCTTTCTTTCTTTTTTTAAAAAAATATTTATTTATTATTTTATGTGAATTGATGTTTTGCCTGCATGTATAACTGTGTAAGGGGGTCAGATCTTGGAATTACAGACAATTGTTAGCTGCCATGTGGATGCTGGGAACCGAACTCAGGACCTCTGGAAGAACAGTCAGTGTTCTTAACTGCTGAGCCATCTCTCCAGCCTCGAAGTTGTCTTTTTGTTTGTTGTTTTTTTGTTTTTTTATTTAAAACTTTATAGAATAGAGTGTGCTGGTACACACTCTTGTAATCTCAGCACTCGGGAGGTTGAAACAGTATGATTGGTCATTCTGGGCTACATGAGAACCTTTCACAAAAACAAAACTCAAAAAAAAAGAATAGTCTATGTGTATATAAATGAAGTTACATAGGAGAGACAAGGAAGTCATTTCAGCCAGAATTTGAAGTGTTATTTATTATTCGGCATTTTAATCAAAAGACAGCTTAGGTATCTTCTGAGAGGACATAAATAGAGAGGGGATTGTCAGTCCATAGTCAGTTTTTGATATCTGGGAGAAATTTTCAAGTTGGGAAGGAAACTAGATTTTATGGAGGCTGAGCAGTGGATGCCTTTAGGTCTCCTCTTTTCTTCCCTGTGTTTGTGGTGCTTTGATGAAGTTATGATCTAAACATTTAAAGATAAAGATATGTTACTTGCATATTGCCAAGATAGAGATTGAGGCTACTTTCCCATATTCTGAGAAAACAGATGGGTGGACACTACCATGACATGAATCTATTTATAAGCACCAAAGTAATCTCAGGTGGAGAAATAAGGGAACCAGTGAAAAGCTAAAGCAGTGCTGAGACAGATCATAAGATGCAGGCTGGTCTGTGCTGTGTATTCTTTTTTTTTTTTTTTTTTTTTTAAACTTTATTTGTTTGCCTGGAACTGGAACTACAGACAGTTGTTAGCTGCCATGTGGGTGCTGGGAATCGAACCCGGGTCCTCTGGAAGAGCAGACAGTGCTCTTAACCGCTGAGCCATCTCTCCAGCCCCTGTGCTGTGTATTCTTAACCCTGTCTTTCCTGAAGTGCCATAGCACTTAATCTGTTACACTACTTGTGTATGGAACTTTTTCTTTAAGAAATATACATGTTGTATGCTGGTAGATTTTTTTGTCAACATTACACAAATCTAGATTTATCTGGGACGTGGAAATTAAAGTTGAGAAAATTCCTTTTTTTAATTGTCCTCTGGGCAGATCTTCAGGACATTTTCTTGGTTAGTGATTGCTTTGAGAGGCCCCAGGTTACTGGGTGGTGCCACTCCTTGGCAGTTGGTCCTGTGTGGTATAAGAGAGCAGAGTAAGTGAGCCATGGGGAGTAAGGCAATAAGCACAGTAAGGCTCCTCCATGGCCTCTTCAGTTCCTACCTTCCAGGTGCCTGCCTTCAGGTGTCTGCCTTGACTTTCCTTAGAGATGGAGTACAATTAAAATCTGAATTAAACTTTTTCTTTCCCAAGTTGCTTTTGGTCATGGTGTTTATCACAGTAGTAAAAAGCAATAGACATGTTGAAATATCACAGTATTTTGAGATAGACAGATGAATTTTCTGTGTTTTGAATCTGGCTTATTGCAAGAACAACACATGTCACTGGAATAAGACATAGCAAAAACAAACAGCAACAACAACAAAACCCCAAACATAGATCATACAACAGGACTGGTTCCAGTCTTTACATTTTGGAGGATATAGTGAATTGTTGGGTAAACTGACCAACATTGTATGATTATATATTATCTAGGGAAATAGCAAAAAATATTACTTTTGGTTGAAATTTGAAGACTATTTTGAGACTATCCTCTTAGAGTTCTCATTAAGTTTATAGTCTCTTAAAACAATTTCCAGGTACTAATTGTATTGGTATTGCTAATTGGGATTTTATATGTTTTATCAAGAGTATATAATTGGGAAACATTAGAGCAGGCCTCTGGGTATTTGACATCTTATGAAGTAGTAGTCAGGATTCATCTGGCACAAAGATTTAGAGGTGTGGCAAGTGAGTCTTCTAAAAAGTGCCAACAGCTGACTAGGGATTTGACAGGAGTGCTTGAGAAGGTCAATTTGGATAGAAACTGTATGTGAAACAGTCAGTCATAGGGTAAAGTACAATTTGTTAAGCTGGAAAATATATGATCTGTCTTGATAATTTGTTCTTTTATTGTTTTGGGGATAGTGACTTATATAGCCTTGGCTAGCCTCGAAGTTGCTCTGTACCTGAGGCTAGACTTGAACTTGTTACCCTGCTCCACTACTCTTTATGAGCTGCCTGAATGCCATATCAGCTTACTTAGATACATTTTAGAATATTCTTATTTGTACTAAACATATTCACCTGGCAAACCCCAAATTACTGTAGGAATAGTATCTGAAGGTATAGTGAAAATGATTTTGGTGTGTTTTGTTCAATTTAGAATCATACTGAAATTATGACAACATAGCATAATACTATCTATAGTACAACTTTTTGTTAAATGATGTTTTAATGACAAGGGCCACTAAGGGTAGTTGGCATCATGATATATTATCCTTTACTTCATCAGTGTTTACAGTTTAGTTCTCTTCAGAGATTATATGAAATTTAGGCTACTTGATGTCATCTTAACTTGCCAAGAATGTATTGCTGGACTAATCCATCTCACTTGTTTACTCAATTATATATTCTAATCTTAAAATAAAAGTATAGGAGGGCTGCTTAGTAATAGCATGCTTGCCTAACATGCTTGAGAATCTCAATACCTAAATATACAAAATACAGACAGTGTGTAGGGGGGGTATTTGCTAGTAAATAACCTTGAAGTGTTTGTTGTATCTCTATTCTAATTATAAACTTGTTATGGTTTATGAACTGCTTTGATTTAATGCTGTTCTTAATAAAGTTTTGATATTTTTTCTTTTTTTTTAGTGAATTGGTACCGTCTTATGATTCAGCTACTTTTATATTAGAGAACTTCAGGTAAGAGCTTTTGAGAACTCTGGGTTTTTCTTGTGTGTTGTTTGTGTGCAAAAGTAAGAGCCAAGATGGTCTTACCTATGTGGTAGGAGAGAGCTAATGAAATTCTTCTCTAAGGTTTACTGTTAAAAGCAGAGATGGGGGCTGGAAAGATGGCTCAGCGGTTAAGAACACTGACTGTTCTTCCAGAAGACCTGGGTTCAATTCCCAGCACCCTTATGGCAGCTCACAACTGTCTGTAGTTTTAGTTCCGAATTACAGGCAAACACCAAGGCAAATAAATATAAATGAAGCTTTAAAAACAAAAAAGCAGAGATGGTTTGGAGTGTGCATGCCTAGCTTCATTTCTCAACTAAAAGGGCAGAAAAGTTTGGTTTTCAGAGTTTAAAATGTTTGCACATAGAGCTAGATGTAGTGTTGCACACTTTAACCCCAGTACTCTGGAGACAGAGGCAGTCAAATCTCTGAGTTTGAAGATAGTCTGGCTCATATCACTAGTTCCAGGATAGCCAGGACTACGCAGAGAAACCCTGTCTCAAAAAAACAAAACCTCCAAACTAACCCCAAAATGGGGGAAAATGCACATCAATAATGAGATATCTTGGTTATATAAGGTTCAATCTAAAGCAAAATATTCTGTTTCATGTATACACTGTAACACATAATGTAAAGGTAATTTCATACAGTGTCATTAGTGATTGGTCATGAAGTTGGGCATACATTTTCTACTTGATGACCTTTGTTGGACTATTTTTCCCCCCAAGACAGGGTTTCTCTATGTAGCTGTCTTAGAATTGAACTCTGTAGATCAGGCTGACGTTGAACTCAGAAATCTGCCTACCTGTGCCTTCTGAGGGCTGAGATAAAAGATGTGTACCACCACCACTTAGTTTAATAAATATATTGTGGGATAATGCTCATGTATACTGTAAAGATTTGTCACTGGTATTGGTTTAATAAAATGTTGATTGGCCAGTAGCCAGGCAGGAAGTATAGGCAGGGCAACCAGATTAGGAGAATTCTGGGAAGAGGAAAGATGCAGAGCAAGATGGCAACGTTGGACTGAGTAAAGGTACCAAACCATATAACTAATCATAGCTAAAAATTGTGGGTTTATTTATAAGTGTAAGAGCTAGATAGTAATATGCTTGATCTACTAGTCTAGCAGTTACTATAATATTAAGCCTCTGAGTCAATTACTTGGGAAACGGCTGCCAGGTATATGAGAATTTCTAGTAAGACAGAAACCTTTGACCACAATATATTTTGAATTTTTATTTTATGTGTATGTATGTGCACCATGTAAATGGTTAGTGCCATGGAGGCCAGGAGAGACCATCAGATCTCCTGGAATTGTGAGATCTTCAGGTAGTTGTGAGCTGCTGTGCTGAGATTTGAAAATTGAGTCCTCTGGTAGATCAGCTAGTGTTCTGAACTGCTGATCCATCTCTCCAGTCACAAAGGAATATTTTGTTTTTTTGAGACAGGATTTCTCTGTGTAACAGCCCTGGATGTCCTGGAACTTTTTAGACTAAGCTAGTCTTAAACTGAGAGATCTGCCTGCCTCTGCCTCCCTAGTGTTGTTATTAAAGGCCTGCACCACCACAAATGGATCAAACCAAATATTTTAAAAAGAGAGCACACTTAGCTTTTATATATATATGAAATAAAAAACTGTGGAAAGAAGGCTACTGGGTATGCCAAAAGGGAAGAATTATGGATAAGAGACCATTATTATAAGAAATGTGGGGGACTAGAAAGATGGCTCAGCGGTTAAGAGCACTGTCTGCTCTTCCAGAGGACCTGGGTTTGATTCCTAGCACCCACATGGCAGCTCACAACTGTCTGTAATTTCAGTTCCAGGCAAACACCAAGGCAAATAATGAAATAAATAAAAAAAAGTGTTTTGTTTTGTTTTTTTTTTTAAAAAAAGAATTGTGTAGGCTCTTATGTTAAACTACATTTTTTTTGACTTTGCTAATTTTCTCTAGGATTAGAAACTTTTTTTTATTCAATTGTCTATTAGCTATATCTATGTATCTATCTTCTCTGTTCCCCCTTACTCCACTCTGTCACTCTGCTCCTTCTGTTTGAGACAGGGTCTCACTATATAGCCAGCTAGCCTTGGAACCTGGTATATAGTCCAGGTTGGACTTAAAGGAATCCACCACCGTACTGGTTTAGAAGTAAATATATGAAATCATAAAGACTCTGAGAGAACTGTTATTGAAGGACAGGGCAAAAAAGGGAGCTAAAAATATATGATCTTTGGTAAACGATGGGAATAGTTGTTAATAACAAAAAGCCATACTTGTGCCATTTATTTTTACCTGGTGTGTGTGTGTGGGTGTGTGTGTGTAATGTGTGTGTGGTAGGGGTGATGGTAGTGATGTGTGTGTGTTTGTATATGTGTTAGCATGCATGTGTGAATGTGCATAAGTGTTTACTATATACTTGTGTGGCTTCATGTGTGGAGGTCAGAAGACAACCTTAGGTGCTGCCCATGTTTTTTATTTTTATTTTTTTAAGATTTATTTATTATGTGTACAGTGTCCCTGCAGGCCAGAAGAGGGTACCAGATCTTATTACAGGTGGTTGTGAACCACCATGTGGTTGCTGGGAATTGAACTCAGGACCTCTGGAAAAGCAGTTAGTGCTCTTAACTGCTGATCCATCTCTCCAGCCCTGTTTTTTATTTTTAAATTATGTGTATGTATGTGTCTGAGTATATATATGTGTGAGTGCGGGTGCCCCAGGAGTCCAAAAGAGGATGTTGATTCCTTGGAGCTGGAATAGCAGGCAGTTGTAAACTACTCCATGTTGGTGCTGACAACTGAACTTCTGTATTACCTGCAATCTTCTCAACTGCATTAGACTGGCAGGCCATCAAGGCCCAGGGATGCATCTGTCTCCATCCTCCCAGAATAGGGATTTCCAGTATAAGCAACCATGCCAAGCAGTTTTTAACTTAGGTTCTGGGTATTGGTGTCAATCCTTGTGCTTGCAAAGGACCTTTATTAGCTGAGCTGCCCCACAGTCCATTTTGTTTGTTTTTAATGTCATAATTTTGTAGCTAAAAGCATTGCAGAGTGTTCCCTATAAATTAAGAGTTGACAAACATTCTTATTTCTCCATCAAAAAAATAGTGTACAAAAATGGTCTGTTTTGTTTGTTTAATCATTTTTGGTGCTTATTATTGAGCTAGGGCCGTGCACATACTAAGCACATGCCCATTAAGTTATTCTCCTATGTTTTTGTTTTTGAAATAGTAAAAAATGCTTATTGAAGCCGAATTAAATTTGGAATACTTAGTTTTCCCTTAAATGGCAGTTTTTGAGTTTTTGTTGGGTTTTGATTATGACTTAAAAGATACTGCTAAATGTTAGAAAACAGTCACCTTCTGTTGTTCAGTATTTTACATATTAGCTTAAGGTGTGTGGGTTCATTCTTTGATTTTGCTTGATGCCATTTTATAATAGTTTTGATGTTTGAATTTTTTTTTTTCTTTTCTTTTTAGCACTTTGCGTCAGAGAGCAGATCCTGTTTACAGCCCACCCCTTCAAGTTTCAGGACTTTGCTGGAGGTTAAAAGTTTACCCAGTAAGTTTTTGATATTTCTAAATTTTCAACTTTTCTTTAGTGTTTTGAAGTATATTAGTTTATTTAATAGAGGAGCACAGAAATTAGTAGTTTTCTGTTTGTGCCATTTATTACTAAATTGGTAAAAAATATGTTAAATATGACAAAACTCCAACATCAGTAAATTTTATTTCTAGTTTATAGGGAGAGAAATATGTTTAGGAAGCAGTTTTAGGAGCTAGAGAAATGGGTCAGCAGTAAGAGCATTGTTGCTCTTAGAAAGGCCCAAGGTTTATGTAGTATGAGGTTTCTGACCTGGACTTTCGGGCCTACCCCTGAAATTGGGACCTACTCTCAGCCCCATTGCCACTTAGCACGAAATAATCTCACAAAGAATTATATTAATTTTATGCTTATTAACCTAGGGCCTAGCCGTGTAACTTGCAAACTCTTTACTCTTAAACTAATCCATGACTCTTGTTTAGCCATGCCGCTCGGTACCTTTTCTCAGAGTAGCATTTCAGCTTCTTTCCTGTTTATGCTGGCATCTCATCTGGATTCCCTGTCTGTGTCTTTGTGGTGTCTCTTCTGACTTCTTTGCTCTGTTCTTCCATTTCCCAAGAATTTTCTTAGTCTGGTAGCCCCGCCCACACTTCCTGTCTACCTTTAGCTAATCAGCATTTTTTTTAAACCAGTAGGCAGGACAGTTTACAATGCAACAACATAATGCCACCACAGGTTTGCTTCCCAGCACCTATGAAGTAGCTCACAGCCATTTGTAACTCCATTATGAAGGGATCTTTTACCCTCTTCTGACCCTCAAGGGCACTATGCACACATGTGGTGCACAGATATACATTCAGGCAAAAAATTCATACATATAAAGTAAAATTAAAATTAAAAAAAAAGTAAAGATGCTTTAAATTTTTTTGAGTTTTTGTTGATGTTGTTGATACAGCCCTCACTGTTCTGGAACTCTAGACCAGGATAGCCTCAATTCAGAGATCCATCTGTCTCTGAGTTCTGAGATTAAAGGCTAGTACCACCATGGTGCTCCACTTAAAAGAGTTGTCTTTTAGCTCAGTTGCAGAGTACTTATCTGCCATGCAATACCCAGCAACCCAAAAGAAAATCACAGGTACTAAAAAACAAAAAAATACCCTGATTGAATTTAATTGACAGTCAAGTTTTAAGTTTAATTTACATTAATTACAAAATTAAATGGAATATTTTAGATTAGATTATTGTTTTAAATTTATTTTTATTTTTTATGTGTATATATGAGTGCCTATATGTATGTATGTGTATCTTTGTAAGCATAGTGCTCTTGAAGGCTAGAAGAGGGTTACAGGTGGTTATGACCCACTATGTGAATGCTGACAATTGTACTTGGGTCCTTTGCAGGAGCAGCATGCTCTTAACTGCTGAGCTCTCTCTCCAGCATTCTTCCCTCCCTCCCTCCTTTTATCTTTCTCTCTCGCTTGTGAACAGTATAATTCAGGTTAATATAATTAATGATTCTCTGCAGTAGCATTTTCAATTCTGGAATTACAGCTATAAACCATGATGCCTGGCAAGATGTACATTCCTTTGGCAAGAATTAGTGTTCTTGTGTTACAAAATGTCTTGTGTTTTCTTTTGTTGTATCGATACTCTTGATAATCATTTTCTGTGTCATTTCTTTTCTTTTTACTGGTTATGATGCTTTCACAATGAGATGTTTTTCTTCTATTATTTGGGTATCTGCTATTATCACCCATATCTCTCTTCCTCTCCCAATTTATTTACCAGCTTTTCTTCTGAAAACTACAGTTTTAAATATTATGAACTATTGGATCTATATATAATCTTACTGAGTTAGGGCCTAAGTTTTTTGCCATGCTCTTTGTAGACGGAAGTGATTTTAGACATTTTTTATTTTGTTTCTTGTGTATGATAAGATAATCTAGCATCAGTTTGTGCATTTGTCACTTTATATCATAGTCATGTCATTTGTTTATTATTTTTTTTGTAAGTTTTACAATTTAATTTAGAATTTTTTGAGCATTTATAATTCTGTGTGTATGGATATTTTGTCTGCATCATCTTTGTACCATGAGCCTCCATGTGAGTGCTGGGAAACAAACTCAGGTTCTCTGTAAGAGCAGTCAGGTTTTTTTAGCTGCTCATCCACCCGCCAACCTCCTTCCAACAAAGTATGAGCAACATGGTTTGGCTCAAAAGTTTTTCAATTTGCTAGACACTGTTCACAAAGCCAGTCGGCTCTGCCCATTCACAAGCTGATTTGCAGTAAAGTTGGTCTTCCCAGCCAGGGATGTCCTCAGCAACCATGGAACATTATTACTCCTTTGAAACTGAAGAGGTTGGATGACATGCTGAGAAGGCTCAGTGGGGCTCTGCGATCTCAATTGGCGCTGCTTGGGCCAGGGGCTGTCGTATTTGAGGAGAACTGTGATTGTTTTCAGCAATATCCCTGTCAGGATCCCAGCAATATCCTTGCTCTGGAGTCTCACCCGCACGGGGTAAAGCATTCAGCCTTTCACATTGATGATCTTGGATCTAGCAATTGGGAAGCAGAGGACTTAGGCAGTGAAGAGAGAAAACAAAAGTTCTTGAGACTTCAGGGCTCAGGAAAGAATGAACACACTGGTTGGCTTGTTATAGGAGATCACAAATCAACATCTCACTTCTGAACAGGGGAGGAAGACAAGAAAATTAATAAAGAACTGGAGTCTCAGTACCAGCAGAGCATGGACAGTAAACTATTGGGCCTATAACTGAGGCACTGTGGACCTGACTTCAGTGAGGTAGAAGGTAATGATGGGGAAGGTGATGTAGCTGGAGAGGATTAAGACGACAATGACAACAATTCTCTGATGCTAAGAGTCCAGATGATTTGGACAGTGATTCTGAGTCTGAGAAGGAGAAATCTGCAGAAGAACTCCATGCTGCAGAGCATACTGATGATACAGAAGACCCCAAGAGCAAATAAGATGTGAAGAGTGTGTTTTTGGCCGGGACTAGCCCCACAGTTCGGACCTGCCTGTCGCTGTTTATCTGGACCAGTAATCTTAAAGTCTCAAAGAAGCATACAGGCGCTTATATTAATTTTGTGTTGTTTAGCCTATGGCTTTGGCATATTGTTAGCCAGCTTTTGTATCTTAATTTAACTCATTTTTATTAATCTGTACTGTCATGTGGCCCGTGCCTTTCTTGTGTTATTTTATGTGTTGGTTTTTGGACAGCTGGATGGTGTCTGTTTTTATCCCACCGTCCTCCTCCTATTTATGCTCTGATTTCTCTGCCTACTTCTAAGATGCCTGCCATAGGCCAAAAGAGTCTTTTTATTAAAGAATGCTATTTAAAGCATATAGAAAGACATCTCACATTGTAAGGATCTGGATTCATTCATTTACACAGTGCTACCTGGGGGCAGGGCCCAGGTCTGTGAGTAAACTCACAGCAGCCAATGATTTAAAAGTTGGATTTGTGCCAGAAAACTCCAGCAGCTGCTGCCCCTTACCCCCTTGCCCAATCCTGGAACAGCAAGGTGCATCACATCTGGATTACGTAGGTTTTTCTTTAAAGGTCCCCACCTGTTGGAGCAGCTGCCCTTAGCCCTTCTGCTGCGCTGAACCTTGGTGATCAACCCAAGTTCCCTGTATATAACAATAAAATCCTCACTCTTCACAGCGTGTGCAGCTTCCTGGTGGCAAGTGTGGAAATTCTTACACGCAGGCATAACAACATCACATCCCTATTTTTTTTTAAATTTTGTAAAAAATGTTTTATGAATTCTATTTTTGTATAAAACACGGGAGAAACCTGGCCAATCAACACATGACCATGACACAGGCAAAGGGACTTATCAAACTTTGCAAGTCTAAAAACATACAAATGTTTCTTTCATCTTGTCTACAGCAATTGTCTATGCTTTTCCACTGAACTGTTCTTAAAAATTCCACACACACTCACAGGTGTTCTCTGTCCCAGTTAGAGACCGGCAGGGAGAGGAGCTGGTTAGGTCACTTCCTAAGCAGTTTTCTGCTGCCCTTTCTTTCCAATCAGAGATTTGTGGATGTGCGGGATCACACCGCCCCCGGCTATGGTAGCCTTGATAAGTGAATCCAATTCTTCATCACCTCGGATTGCAAGCTGCAAGTGACGTGGGGTGATGTGTTTTACTTTGAGATCCTTGGAAGCATTACCTGCCAACTCCAGCACCTCAGCTGTGAGGTACTCCAGAATTGCAGCACTGTACACAGCAGCGGTGGCACCCACCCATCCATGGCTTGTGGTTCGAGTCTTCAAGTGTCTGTGGATTCGGCCCACAGGAAACTGCAGCCCAGCTCTCTGTGTGCGGGAGACTGTCTTAGCCTTGGCCTTCCCATTGTCCTTCCCAGCTTTGCCTCCAGCCATGGTCTCAGCCGCGAGACACCCACTGCAGCCCCCTCGACGCCGGGAGCCGGACCATCACATCCCTTTTAAAGAAAGAAAAAGGGGGGAAATAGATAAGATAGACATAGGTAGATTATTGTATCTACCTATAAGCAATTATTAGCCAAGTATAAGCAAAAAATAATTTACACTAATATAAATACTTACATATTAATGCAAATGTAAAATTATTTTATATGTTTGATTGATATTGTATTATGATTCTGGCTCATTATTTTGGGCCTAGCCTGAAGTTCTCTGATTCACACAGACCCACAAACCCATAGAAACCCATAGATGCTTACATTAATTTTATGCTGATCAGCCTAGGACCCAGGCATTTAGTTTGCTAACTCTTTATTCTTTTTTTTTTTTTTTTTTTTTTTTTTTTTTTTTTTTTTTTTTTTTTTTTTTTTTTTTTTTTTTTTTTTTTTTTTTTTTTTTTTTTTTTTTTTTTTTTTTTTTTTTTTTTTTTTTTTTTTTTTTTTTTTTTGCTAACTCTTTATTCTTAAACTAACCCATGATTCTTATGCTGTTCAGCCATGTGGTTTGGTACCTTTTCTTAGAGCAGCATTTCAACTTTTTTCCTCTCTGCTTCTGCTGATGACTCATCCAGCACTCTCTGGCATCTCTGCTCTCTTCTTCCTGTTCCCAGAGTTTTCTTAGTCTGGTAGCCCTACCCATACTTCCTGTCTGCGTTTGGCCAATCAGCATTTTTAGTAAACCAGTAGGTGGTACAATTATTTACAATGGAACAGAACACAAGCCCAGTATATTTATTTTTTGATAGAAATTTTAATCTAAAATTGTTTTATGTCTAAAGAAATTTGTATATAGATACAGATTAAATCTATAATTTTATACATTTTTAAATTTTAAATATAAAATAAATTTGTATTTTATACATGCTTCTACCTCTGTTTAAAATATCTTACACATTAATGCATATTAAACATTGTTATTCCCACTGTACAAGTTCTACATCTGTTTAACTATGCTAGTTATAATATATGATTATATTAGTCAAAATATATACATGTTTTATATATTTCTATTTAGATATTTTATACATGTATATTTAAGATACTGTTGTCATTTTACACAATACATGTACTTTAGCTAATGTTTATATGATTGTCATAGTAAAAGTCATCATTCAGAGACTGTAACCCATTTATTGATTGCCTAATTTTTCAATATAAACTTCAGCCTTTAAGATAATAAGAATCACAGATCACTGTTACATAGCTTTGCCATGTAATAGTCATGTTGTTTAGCTTTCCCAGATACACCCTAAAATATATCAGATATACAAGAGTCTTCAACTATTTTATAAACCTAAAAATTATGGCATTTAACACTTTGTTATTCAGAACTTGACCATGAGAAACATGACAACTCCTGACATCCCTATTCCTTTCTCCAGATGGTGTTGGACATCAAAGACACTTTACTAAGAGTTTGTCTTCCTTGGCAGACAATATATCCTGTTTGGCAAAAACTGCCCTTACCTCGACTACTCTCAATACACACAGTGTTCAATCCAGATGAACAAAATAAAAGATAAAGATTGCCAAAACCTGCTTAGACAAGATAAGATAGTTTCTCCAAAAATGTCCTACTTCTAAAAATTCTGTCAAATATCATAGGCCTATATCAAAAATAATAGATGTTCCAACTGTGCAAAAAGGCTGTGGGTGACTGTCCAGGTGGCTGACTGTCACTATCCTCTCCTAAATTTTCCAAGTTACTCTCTTGTGTTTCCAACCTTCAAGTAATATATTTTCCTTCTCAAGTCGTAATAGAGTTAGAGAATAGACAGTTAAAATTACTACCATCTCATCTTTTAATAAAAAACATTCAAATGTTAAATTTTTATTATTCAAGATAAACAACTTTAAAATAATTCCTATACCTTGCCACTTACCAATATTGTAGACATATAAAATATACTTTGTTTGTTATTTTTTTTAAGTTATAGTTTAACTTTGCTTATGTTTGGTCTTTCCTTCCCCCAAACATTACCTTATACTAATTCTTACTATATGTAGTCTTATACTTAGTTTAAAACATTCTTAGTTAGACAAAGATAAGAGATACACTAAAAATCAGACATTATTTAAAAAACCTCAGTAGCCTCTAAAAGTCAAGAATCTTATCGGGCATAGCCAAAGGCGGGGGTGGGGATTAAAAGCCAGAGACATCAAGTTTCAGAGCTGTCTTCCTTCCTACATTCTTTTTTTTTTTTTTAAACTTTATTTATTTATTTGCCTTGGTGTTTGCCTGGAACTGGAACTACAGACAGTTGTTAGCTGCCATGTGGGTGCTGGGAATCGATCCCAGGTCCTCTGGAAGAGCAGACGGTGCTCTTAACCGCTGAGCCATCTCTCCAGCCCTTCCTTCCTACATTCTAAAGTGTAAATCAAAGCTGTGCTGAGACCTTCCTTTTCTCCAAAAGTTGTCTTAAAGTTTAGTTTATATTGTACATAAAATATACCCCTAAATAAATAATAATCTTTCTTTCAATACATTACAAACAAATTTATTACTGTAGAATAATATTTATAAGATGATTTTTGTCAAGTTCAGCAGCTCTTAACTCTTAAACACTTAGTCTTTATATTAAAAGTAAGCTTTATTGTTATAGGACTGCTTATAGAGCACAGATCTTAGTATTACAGTTTTTAAAAAGGAGGGGCTGGAAAGATGGCTCAGCGGTTAAGAGAACTGACTGTTCTTTCATAGAACCTGAGTTTGATTTTCAGCATCCACATGGCAGCTAACAACTGTCCAATTCACATAAATAAATTAACTAATTAATTAGTTAATTAAAAAAGTATCCAACAATTTTTTAAAAGGCCATTTTAAATAACTACAAAGAGTATTTGCTTTCAAGTGCCATGGGTTACACTTTTCTGAACATGACTATAACATTTTTGTAAAGAGTTAGAGTTATATGAAATGAGAAATACTGTACTCAGCTTCCTTTCACAGCATTATCAGCCCTCTCACCACCTTTTACCCCTGCAGATACATTATGTGGGAGCATTTAGTTTGTGGTAGCTCTTTTATCTTTGTGTTTTAGGTTTATTCCTGTTTTTTCTCTTATATAATTCATTTGATACTGTGATGTACTCATGAGAAATTGATTACACTTAGTTAAAATAGACCTGTCCATCATGGAAATTCCTGCATCGGCCACGATGCTACACTGCAGACTATTGTTGACAGTCTCTGCTTGTTAAGTCTCTTCTCTCAGACCAGGGCTGCACAGGAGCCAGCACAGGATATTGGTGGGTAGAGGTGCAGCTTTCACATCATTTAGAAGGTTACAGACCCAAAGTGTCTTTCTATAATTTGATTTCATTGTATGGTAAAGTTTTGATAAAATTTGGCTCATTTTTACTGAAGAAATTATTTCTCTGCTCATTTAGTCCTATGCAAATATATAAGACTGGATTTTTTTTTTAAGTACTATGTGACCAAAGTTCATTTTTTTTCTTCCTAAAGTCTAAAATAAAGAGAAGCCCCTCCCCCCAAAAAAAGATACTAAAAGGGAATTTTGTGAATTTTGCCAATTATGCCAATTGTGTCTTATATATAGCCATACTTTTGATTTTTGACTGAGTGAATTTATTAATGGTATATAACAAGCAAAAATAAAAGAACAAGTAACAAGTTGCATATTGAGAGATACAGCAGATAAATAGTAAAATATCATCAAATCAGAGTTTGCAACATCCTCCAGATAAACTAGGGTAGCCTGACTGAGGGAGCAAACAAAATTAACTGCCAGTTGGAAGTTCACCATCATGTAACAGAAAGTGAAGCAGATAGAGCCTGATGAACCAGTGAGTTTATTGGAATCATTTATAGAAGTGTAGATGAGGTTTTTCTTACAAGAGCATGAATGACTCAAAAGCCGCTGCATCACTGAAAAGCCCACCTATGCAGAAGGCAGCTGAAATGGTGGGAGGGGGTCTCTCCACAACTGCTGTTCACTGCATTAGTAAATATGGAGAGGCTTCCTTCCTTTCTTTCTTTCTTTCTTTCTTTCTTTCCTTCCTTCCTTCCTTTCTTTCTTTCTTTCTTCCTTCCTTCCTTCCTTCCTTTCGTGTTCTCTCTCTCTCTCTCTCTCTCTTTTAAGGAGTTTCCTGGGGCTTGTTAAGTTTTCTTTCCTTTTGAGTCTTGGGAACCTTCTGTAGTTATTTTGGTTTTGTTTTTTTGATTTGATTTGATTTTTGAGACAGGGTTCCTCTGTGTAGCACTGGCTGTTCTGGAACTCTCTTTGTAGACCAGGTTGGCCTCAAACTCACAGAGATTTGCCTGCCTCTACTTCTGGAGTGCAGGGATTAAAGTGATGCACCGACACCACTCTGCTGAGTCTTAGGAGCTTTATTGGATCTCTTCAGGGTAGAATGTTTCAATTTGGAGAACATGTCTTTAATTCTAACAATCTAGAGGCAGAGCAGAGATAAGTAGATTTTTGTGTTTGAGACCAGCTTGGTCCACGTGTGAGTTTAGAGCCAGCCAGAATTAATTAATGAGACCCTCATCTCAAAAACAAATAAAAGCAGAGGCAGGATTTTGAGTTTGAGTCAAGCCTGAGCCTTATAGTGAACTCTATGCTAGCCTCCAGTAGTCCATGACATCTGTCTCAAAACACTAAATAAACCTTGAAGTACCTACCTTTAAATTAAGTACTCTATATTTTCTTTCCCCTAGCCTCTGATAGTTCCTATTCTGCAATTCTGTTTCTCTAAATTTGACTCCTGTAATACAGAAGTGGAATAAATCATATAGCAAAGTACTGTGACAGGCTTATTAGGCTCATTATAATGAGCACAATGTCCTTGAGGTTCATCTTTTATGTATTTGTTGGTAGCATAGAATTTTCATTCGTTGATGAAGATGAATAATCTCTCAGTATATGTGTAGTTCAAATTTTCTTCACTTCTCTCTTCCTTCCTTCCTTTCTTTTTTCTGAGCCATCTTTCTACTTCCCTCCCTCTTTTCCTTGAGATGGTTTTACAACATAGCTCAGTACCTTTTGACTGCCATCAGTAGTCCTGCTGTTAATACAGATGCCACTTATCTCTTTTAAGAAACTGTTTCGGGGGGGGGGGGGCTGGAGAGATGGCTCAGCGGTTAAGAGTACCGTCTGCTCTTCCAGAGGACCCGGGTTCCATTCCCAGCACCCACATGGCAGCTAACAACTGTCTGAAGTTCCAGTTCCAGGCAAGCACCAAGGCAAATAAATAAATAAAGTTTAAAAAGAAAAAGAAACTGTTTCGGGGCTGGAGAGATGGCTCAGCGGTTAAGAGCTCTGACTGTTCTTCCAGAGGATCTGAGTTCGATTACCAGCATCCACATGGCAGCTAACAATTGTCTGTAATTCCAAGATCTGACACCCTTACACAGTTATACATGCAGGCAAAACACCAATTCACATAAAATAAAATAAAAAAATAAATAAAGGGAACTGTTTCCAGTTATTCATGTAGATAAAGATCCAGAAGTGGAATTATTGGGTAATAGAGTAGTTCTGGGCTTTGTTTTGTTTTGTTTTGTTTTGTTTTAAGGAAACAGCATTTGGTACCATTTGCATATTAATAGTGCAAGAATGTTTCATTTTCTTCATGGATTTGTCAGCTTTTTTCCTTACATTTTTTAAAGTGATTGTCCTAATACTAGTGAATTCATATTCACTATGGTTTTAGTTAACATGTCTTAGTAAGTATTGATGCAAGGCATTTATTCATGTGTTTGCTATTTGCATATTTTGTAGACATATATACTCACATCATTTGCTCATAATTTTGTAAAGTTTGGCTCTTTTTTTTTTTTTTTAAAGAGAGTACAGATGCCATGACATTTATTAAAAGGCATGCTACAATGCTATACTTGTTAGGAAAAGAGACTGAGATTCCAAGTTAACAGGTATCAAATATACAAACCGAAGAAAAATGGAATCCATATTGTAGTGTACAGAAGCTTGAATTAACCATGCACTACACAGTTAGAAAATACGGTTTTTAATATTTTCTCCTCTTTGCATTTATAACATAATTCACTTAGACAATCACAGAATCTTTTTCTTCCAATACCACAAATAAAGTTTGGTTCTTTATCTGTTAAGTTTTAGGAGTTCTGTTTATTCTGTGTATTACTCTCTTATTTTAAAAATTTGTATTTGAATTTCAAAATGTTGCTCAGTGGCAGGGTACTTCCCTGATATTCATATGGTTCTCATTTTGATACCTGGTACTCAGTTTCACTCACTTCTAGTGAAAATAAGTAGTAAGTTGTCTTTATTCATTGAGTTTTTATTCCTTCTCAAGATTGATTTGTACAGAGTTAATACATATTAAAACTCTTTACCTATTTTTATATAGTATTTGATAGTTTCCTTAATTCATTAATATGGAGTTTTTTACTTTTTTAACATACAAAAATTTAAAATTGACATTGACTAACGTGGGTTTTAAATTTTTTATTGGTTTTTTAAGCGTAGATATATTTCTCAACCAATTATCAGATATTAGTTTGCATTTTGTTTGTTGGCTTCATTGTTGCTTTAAATTTTTATATTGTGGTTGATGTGTAATTTGTTTTGCATAACCTCTTTTCCTGTTTTAGGATGGGAATGGAGTTGTACGAGGCTATTACTTATCTGTATTTCTGGAACTATCGGCTGGCTTACCTGAAACTTCCAAGTAAGTGATTTCTAGAGGTAGGTAGGGGCATCAAACAGGTTATTTGGGGGTTTTTTGGTTTTTTTTGTTTGGTTTTTTTTGTTTTTTTGCTTTCTCTGTGTGTGTGTGTGTGTGTGTGTGTGTGTGTGTGTGTGTACATGTTTGTACTCACTCTGTATACCACCCTGGCTTCAAACTCAAGAGATCCACCTGTCTCTGCCTCCTAAGTGCTGGGGTTAAAGATGTGTGCCACCACTGCCTGGCCAAGTAAATAATTTAATTAACTGCTTTAATACAAACTTACATACTTAATGTCTTACTCAGGTTTCTATTGATGCAGTGAAACATCCTGATCAAAAAGCAAATTGAGGAGGAGTTTATTCAGCTTACAGTTCTCTTCAATGAACTACATTGATTTTAATTATGAAAGGAAGTCAGGACAGGAAATCAACCTGGAGAGGAACCTGAAGAGCAGTAGCTGATGCAGAAGTCCTGCTTATTTGACTTGCTTTTCCTGGCTTGCTTTGATAGAACCTAGGACCACCAAGCCAGGATTGGCACCACCTACAGTGGGCTAGACATTCTCCCACTGATATCACTAATAAGAAAATTCTTTATAGCTGGATCTTATAGAGGCATTTGCTCAATTGAGGCTCCTTCCTCTCTGATGACTCTGGTGACAAGTTGACATAAAACCAGCCAGTACAGCTGACGACCCCTTGTCCACTTGGTACACAAGCATATCACTGTTAAGCCACAGCCCTTCCTTATTTAGCCTCACGATCTAACATTGAAAAAACTTAAATAAGTTTTAAAATTCCAATCTTTATACATTCAGACACATTAAAATTTCTTGTACTCACAGATGTACTTACGTTTGTCTTCCTTGGTGCTGGAATTTAAGGCATGTGCTATTATATCCTACTTCATTATGGCATTTCATGTTTGTCTATGGTACAGTTTGATCATATTCACTCTGTTAGAGTGAATGTGATAAAACTATGTCAGAATTTTTTTCTCCTACTTCTTATTTTGAAGTAGTCCCCTTTTCACCATCATGTCTTTTTCCTATTTAAAGCCCAGTAAGTTATAATTAGGGCTGCTTTGTAAAATCATGTGTAGAAGGTTCTTTATAGAAGTATGAGCACCTTACCAATGGCTACACCAGTGAATAAAATGCCTCTTCCTCACACAATGACCATTAACTGCCCATAGATCGTCTGGGAGAGTGGAGCCTTATGAAACAGAATTTTTTTTCTAAGTAACCCAAGTTTTCTGAATTTATGTTCCTCGTTAGTCAGCTTTCTGAGTACTGGAATTACAGGTATGAAATTACAGATATGTATACTTGTTTATTTTATTTTAATATTTGTGATAAGTTATTTACACTACTATATTTACTAGAAAACTTTTATACTTGTACATGTAATAAAGATCTGTTGAGTTGATATTGAACATCTGCTTAAAGCTAAAAATGAAATAGTAAGATGTTGTAACATTACATGAAACAACATTTTTCTGGATGAAGTAGCTAATGAAAGCAGTATTCCTGAGATAAGAAACACTCAGATTAGCTCTGTGATTGTTTTTCTCAAAGCCACAAGCGTTTTGGGCTGCAATATATGATGGGGGAAGTAAGGTTGGAATAATGTAGGATCTCTTATTTGGCAGAGTAGCTGAACTCAAGGAATACCAGCAAAGCTAGGGTGCATTGGGTAAAATACAGAGGTGCTAGGGCTCCAGACAGAAACTCGGAGATTGAAATTAGATTCCTACTCTTTTGTTTTCAGTTGGATTCCAATCAGGACTTAAGAGGAAACAAAAGGAAAGAGGAGATCGGGGCATAAACCTTTTGAAGGTTAAGATGGAACAGTGGGGGCTGGAGAGATGGCTCAATGGTTGAGAGCATCGTCTGCTCTTCCAGAGGACCCAGGTTCGATTCCTAGCACCCACATGGCAGCTAACAACTGTCTGTAGTTCCAGTTTCAGGCAAATAAATAAGTAAATAAATAAAGTTTTTGAAAAAAAAAAAAAAGATGGAACAGTGAGTGGATGATGCTCTCAAAGGGCTCAAGCAATGTCCCCTGTTTCTATTAGTCTTCGGAGAGAAACTTGTAATAAATGGGGCACAGGGTAGAGAAATGAGGAAGGCTTTTGTCTGGTAATGTGGAGCAATATGGTCTAAACTGAATGCTGTGCTAATCCTACGTTACAGATGACAGCAAGATTCACAAGAATTAAAAGAAAAAAAAATTATAGGTAATTAAGTGTATTCTGGAATTAGGATACAATTATAAGGAATCCATTAAAGTAAAGTATGTTGTATGTTCAAATATACCAGTAGACAAAATACAAACCATTGAATGAATGAAGAGAATCCATTGAGAGCTTGTTTGGAGGTTCTAGCAGGGGAGCCTAGCTACTCGTATACCCTTGACTGAAGACTGGTCCTCCTGTATTCGGGGAAGGTTGTCTTCCTCGACTGAATGCTCAGCTTTGGGAGGGACGCACATGGAGCGGTGAGGGAGGAAGGGGGATACCCGCCTAGCCAGCCAGATAAGCTGAATCAACCCAGGTGATCAATGAAGTGACAAGATGTTGCAGCCAGATCGCCCTCACATCCGAGAATACATTGAAATTAGCAACCATTAGAGGTTTTAGAATTATGAGAGAGGGGCTGAAGAGATGGCTCAGTGGTCAAGAACACTGACTACTCTTTCAGAGGACCAGGGTTCAATTCCGAGCACCCACATGGCAGCTCACAACTGTCTGAAGTTCCAGTTACCAGTTCCAGGCAAACACCAAGGCAAATAAATAAATAAAAATTGCGAGAGAATGACATTAAGACAATTACAACTATATTTTGTTGAGAGCCAGTCCAAGACTTTCTCAGAGGCACCAATGAAAGGACAAAGGGAATGCCAGTTCTGTGCCCAGGAGTGGAATTGGCAAGGTCCAGGCTGGAGTTGGGGCCAGACCTCAAAGTCTCAGTTCTTGGGAGCCTGACTTTCTTCTCTGTAGAGACTGGAGTCATCAGTCCCAAGGTTTGTGACATACCAAGATAGCCTTTGTTTCTTTTGTGCAACGTTGTTTGATTAGCTTAGCTGCCTGCTGACTTTACTCCATTGTATATAAACTTTCTGCTGATTCTCTCCTGTTTTTCCCTTGTAAACTGTATATACCTTTGCCTCTTGAACTTCTGTTTGAGATATGGTCTCTCTATGCAGCCTTGGATATCCTAGAATTCACTATGTAGACCAGGTTGGCCTCAAACTCACAGAGATCCTCCTGCCTCTGTTTCCAAGTACTGGAATTAAAAGTGTGTGCTGTCGTGCGCTGTCACACCCAGCAGATAGATGCTGTATGTCTTAATAAATTTGAGTGGCATGAATCATCAGTCACACAAGACCTCCTTATCCCCACTTCTTTATTTCTCACCCTCAGCGCTCCTGTCACTGAAGAATGACCTGCTTATCCAGGTCAAAGTTTCATTTGCACCAAAAGTTAAAAAAATGAAAGATTTATAACTTTCTATTTGGAGTTGTGTGGTTCAGAGGACAGCTCTTAGCTGATGGGTCTCTCTGCCACTCTGGTATCTAGGACATAAACTCAGGTTGTCATGTTTTCACACAATTATTTCTACCTACTAAGCCTTCTTGCCAGTTGAGACATAGGAGATTTATAAGAATCAAACTGTTTGATGTAGACTAGATAGGTTTACTGATTTGAAGTTGGGAAGGAAATAATTATTTTAAGGAATTACTCCCCCAAAATGATAATACAAATGAATTCCAAAAATGGTAGAACAGTGTTAAGAAATTTAATATAGACCTCTTCATGGACTTAATTTGAGATCTGGAGTTTGGAGTTGGTTAGAAAAAGTTTTTTTGCCCTGATGAAATAATGAGAATTTTCTCTCCATATTTGGTAGAAACTTTAAATGAACAGAGCCAGGAAGCTTTGTAGTTGGAAGATTTTTATCCCACCAGAAACTCTCAAATACCCAGCAGCCGCTTCCCAAATAATTGATTCTGAGGCTTAATATTATAGCAACTGCTTGGCGAGTAACTCAAACATATTATTATCTAGCTCTTACACTTAAATTAACCCACAATTCTTATCTATGTTTAACCACATGGCTTTGTACCTTTTCTCAGTACAGAGTTCTCATCTTGCTTTATCTACGTTTGGCTGGCAACTACAACTTTCCTTTCTTCTCGGCATTCTCCTAGTCTGGTCATTCCATCTCTGCTTATTGCCTGACTGCTGGCCAGTCAACGTTTTATTGAGCCAGTACTAGTGACAAATCTTGACAGTGTATAAGAGCATTATCCCACAAAGCTTGATGGGCTTCAAGCATATGAAACACAAATTACCAGAGAACATCATACTCAGATTTTTGTAAAGCTAGTAATAGTAAGAAAAATACCCTTCATTTATAAGTTAGAGTTGGAAATGGAAATTACATGACTAAATTTTAAAAATTACTAACATTAGGAGAAATTTGATTTTTAACAAAAATAATGTAATACTGATTTTTATTCTTGGCATTTTTTGTTTGTTGGCAAGTCTATTGATATGAATACTGGATACTGTAAATTTACTTTGTTGATAACTTTATAATAACACAATATTTTGGTTTATATGTAGTAGTATATGCAGGATAATAATAAGGTAACAGCCAAAAGCTAAGTGCTTGTTTGTATTCTGTTGAAAGAGTCTGCTTCTCATTCGGCAAACGTGAACAGCCTCTTTACACATTCTTGCTGCCAGAACCCCCAGGCAGTATTCACCAATGCACTGAACATGAATCAAAATAAATGTTTACTTCTAAGTTATGTCAGGCATGCTGGTCACAGTGATGATGAAAGTAGCTAATACAACCATCTGCCAACCTTACTGATGTTTAGAGAGTGTTCCTTCTGGAAAGTGACAAGCACTAATTAGTCACTATACTTTACCCAAGATAGACCATGTTCAGAGTCATAAAACATATCTTTGAATTTAAAAATAATTCACAATGTATTCTATAATAAAAGTGAAATTAGGGGGCTGGAGAGATGGCTCAGCGGTTAAGAGCACCGTCTGCTCTTCCAGAGGACCCGGGTTCAATTCCCAGCACCCACATGGCAGCTAACAACTGTTTGTAGTTCCAGTTCCAGGCAAACACCAAGGCAAATAAATAATAAATAAAATAATAAATGAATAAAGTTTAAAAAAATGAAATTAATTTAGATATTAATCACAGATACTTTGAAAACACAGCATAGGGGGCTGGAGAGATGGCTCAGCAGTTAGGAGCACCGTCTGCTCTTCCAGAGGACCCAGGTTCGATTCCCAGCACCCACATGGCAGCTAACAACTGTCTGTAGTTCCAGTTCCAGGCAAACACCAAGGCAAATAAATAAATAAATAATAAATAAAGTTTTTTAAAAAAAGAAAACACAGCATAACTGAATGCTAAAAAGGCACTTAAAATTGATTCCCTCAAGCTGTCTTCTAACAACCATATACACACACTGTGGTCACACACATACAAGAAATGCTGGTGTAATTGGAAGTTTCTCTGTTCTGCCTGGCCGATCCCTCAGCCATTTAGTCCCAAATAATCAACAAAGGCTTTTATTAATTATAAACTGTTTGGTTTATGGCTCAGGCTTGTTACTTGTTAACGCTTACCCTTAAACTAACCCATGATTCTTATCCATGTTTAGCTACATGGCTTGGTGCCTTTTTGAGGGGGGCGTGTTCTGAAGCAAGGTTTCTCAGTGTAACAACTGTAGCTGTCCCGGAACTAGCTCTGTAGACCAGGCTGGCCTCGAACTCACAAAGATCTGCCTATCTCTGCCTCCTGAGTGCTGGTATTATTGACCTGAATCACCACTGCCCTGGTTGTTATCTTTTCTCTGAGCAGCATTCTCATCTTCCTCTGTGTCCAACATCTGCCAATCTGCTTCCCAGAGTTCTCCTCATCTGGTTGCCCCACCTCTACTTCCTTTTGGCCAATCATCATTTTATTAAATCAATATTTACAGTGACAAATATTTACAGTGTGCAAAAACATGGTCCTACATCATGCTGGCAGTAACTGACTTTGAAGATCCTTCTGCCATTGGGAAGGGTCAACATGAATAGTATCAAATGGAAGTGGCCTGGCTTGGGAAACTCATGTTTATGTTTTATCTCTTAAATTTGAATTTCTAACATTTAGAATTCCAGATTCTAAGTCCTAAGGTGATTTTTATTTCTGTTTGATTTTTTTTTCTGGTCTATATTTTAACATTTTTATTGTCCTTGGTGTTGTATTCTGGTTGATGCTTTTATGACTGACCAGACAGATGTCAGGACTTTAATTCATTTATTTATTTTGAATTAGAGACTTGGTCCAGAGTTCAGGGCTCTATTATTACACTACATCTCCAGGGCCCATTTCAGGAATTAGAAGTTCACATTGTTTTAGAAATGTTAGTACCTTATCATTGATAATGTTATATGTTCATGGTACTGTGTTCAGAAAAGATTAGAATTTACATGTGTGTGTTTGTTGGACACTGTCTAAATACTGTAATGTGAGTCTTCTATTCTGATAAATACATTTTTAATTCACTTAACATCTCAGGAAGCATATTGGGTTCTGAATCCTCTTTTATTAAATGTTGAAATGGCATTTAATTTGCAGTTCAAGGTTTAATAGTGGAGTAGTTTACTCCCAAAATGTAGAGTAAAAACATGAATTACTATATAGCAATCTAGATAACAGTCTAGTAGATCTGAATATCATCTCGGGTCTGTAGAAACACTTCATAATTTTAAACGTTAATCTTGTTCTCAAGGTGTGTGTGAGCATACATATGCATGTAATATTTAAGTAAAAATTTCTACATGAGACTTTAGGGTTTGTTGTGTGCTAGCTGGTTTTATGTCAAGTTGACACAAGCTTGAATTATTGGAACAGAGGAAGCCTCACTTGAAAATGCCTTTGTAAGATTGGAATGTAGGCAAGTCTGTACGGCAGTTAGTGATTGTTGGGGAAGGGCCTACCCATTGTGGGTGGTGCCATCCCTGGGCTGGTTGTCCTAGGGATCTATAACAAAGCAGGCTGAGAAACCAAGAGGAGCAAGCCAGTAAGCAGTCCCTTCTAAGGCCTCTGCATCAGCTCCTCTGTTCATGTCTAACCCCTTTTGAATTCTTGTCCTGACTTCCTTGAATGATGACTACAATGTGGAAGTGTAAGACGTATAAACCCTTTCCTCTCCAGTTTGTTTTTGGTCTTGGTGTTTCATCATAGGAATAGTAACCCTGACTAGGGCAGAGTTCAGTTTTAGGGAAGAAAGTCCTCTCCTACCCCACTTTTCCTCGTCTTTTGTTGTTGTTTTAAAGTGAGAGAGCAATAACCAGGCTGGTGTTCAACTTGATACAGGCAAGGGTGCCTTGAGCTCATGAGTAGAGTTTTTCCCCAGAGAAGTTCCTCCAGGTTCCTGTCTTGAGTTCTGTTCTGACTGCCTTTAGTGAAGAACAGTCCTGTGGAGGTGAAAATTAAATAAACTCTTTCCTCTCCAAGTTGCTTTTGTTGTGGTGTTTAATCGCAGTGATAGTAATCCTAACTTTCTGTAAATGATACTAGTTCTGAAAGGAGTTCAGCTGGAGTTATAATCTTATATTTGTATAATTATTTTTACTTTGCTGACTGTACTAATGCTGTCTGTATTTTAGGTATGAATATCGTGTAGAAATGGTTCATCAGTCCTGCAATGATCCTACCAAAAATATCATTCGAGAATTTGCATCTGACTTTGAAGTTGGAGAGTGCTGGGGCTATAATAGATTTTTCCGTTTGGATTTACTTGCAAATGAAGGATATTTGAACCGACAAAATGATACAGTGATTTTAAGGTAGTTTGGAATGTTTGATATTGTAACCTAAATTATGGGAGAATAATGTCATCAAAATTTTATTTCAAAGTGTATTCATTTAACAAACATAAAAATTGACATTCATACTAACTATAACTTTTATTTTAGGATTTCCATGTAGTTAGATGAATAATAAAAGTGAAAAAAAATGGCTTGATACCTAGTTATTAATTCTATTAAAAAGGAAAATATTGCCAGATATGATATCCCATTCTTGTAATTTTAGTATTTGACATGTAGAGCTGGAAGAGCAGGAATTCAACATGAGTCTAGAATAATAACAAGTTTGAAGCCAGTATGAGTTACAAGAGATCTTGTCCCAAAATTAATTAATTAATTAATTAAAGGTGGCTTGTAGTTTGAGCATAACTAACTAAAAATCTAAAATGCCCCCAAATCTGAAATTTTGTAGTACTAATATGCTACAGGTAGATAATTTCACACTTGATTTCACGTGAAGAATCAAAGAGTGATGTTGTGCTAACAAGAGTACTCAGTAAGTTGCCTTCAGCCTGTTCATAGGATACATGACCTAAATCCATGATAGATTAGCCCCATTGCTTAGAGTATGTCACCACATTATGGTAGAAGCATTTCATGAGGCAAACCAGTCACGTCATAGCCTAGACTTTGAAGGGTATGGTGTCCAGTATCCTCTCCAAAGGCATGTTCCAATGACATGAATACCTCCTGATAATGCACTAAAGCGAACATCCTTCTATGTTTGGGCTTTTGAGATCATGTTTAAGTTCTGAAGTATAGCAATAGCTTGCACAAGGATGGTGGAGTGGAAGGGCTGGAAAGAGGTGAGAGATATAGATTTCTTGCCATATGGTTCTTTTCTTCAAAAATGTAGTTTTATATATATACTACTTGTGTTCTTCACTAAGAGGAATCATGTTTGACTCTTAAGAAAGAGGTTTGTGGGGCTAGAGAGGTGGCTCAGAGGTTAAGCGTACTGACTGTTCTTCCAGAGGTCCTGAGTTCAATTCCCAGCAACTACATGGTGGCTCACTACCATCTATGATGACATCTGGTGCCCTCTTCTGTATACTGTATAATCAATAAATAAATCTTTAAAAAAAAAATAAGAAAGAGGTTTGTTTTAATCAGGTATATTAAAGACTTTAATTATCTGTTAATATGATTTGATATAAATACTTTTAATATGTCATTTTGTTGATAAGGGGAGTTTTGATGATAAGGAGAATATGAAGATATAATTTATTGGAAGCATGCACCTCTTTTGAGGCTGGTGAAGCAATCTTATATATTTGATCCATTATATGATCCAGTATATCCAAAGGGTAGGAAATACGAGGAACCTGGAATAGTGGTTCATACCTGGATATTGGCACTACAGAGTCTAATGCAGGAGGATCACTGTGTGTTTTAGATTAATGTAAACATACTCTGCGTCAAAGAAAAAAAAAAAACAAGAAAAAATATGAAAAGAAAATGAGATGAAGAGCTTGGATAGGTTGGTGGGTCAGTCGGTACATACCTTTAATCCTAGCACCTGAGAGACAGAGACAGGCAGATCTCTGTGACTTTGAGGCCAACTTGATATACAGATTGAGTTCTAGGACAGACAGGAATGTTTCACAGAGAAACTCTGTCTTGAAAAAACAAAAAACCAAGAGCTTAGATGGGGAAGGAAAAACCAGCACTCAAACTGTATTTTTTTGGAACCTAAGCTAGTCAAAAGGATAGGAAAGTGTGATTTTCCTAATTATTCCTGAATAATATAATTCTCTTTTTTAGCTTGAGATCATCATATTTGAAATATAATCTTGTAGTTTCTATGATTTGTAGGTTAATGACATTTTAATCTTGATATACAATATGATTTTTAGAAAAGTATAGTTTTGTGACTGAATAGATGGCTCTGTGGTTTAGAGCACTGGCTACTCTTCCATAGGACACAGGCTAGATTCTCAGTACCCACACAGCAGCTCACAACTGTCTCAGGTGATCTGACACCCTCTTCTGGCTTTTGCAAGCACCAGACATGCATGTAGTACACATATATAAATATATAAAGGGAAAAAACCCAAATATCCAGACATTGGTGGCTCACACCTTTAATACCAGTACTTGAGACTCAGTGGCAGAAAGATACTTGACCAGGCTAGCCTGGTCTGCACAGTGAGTTCTAGAATGACCAGGAAGGGCTACACAGAGAAATCCTATATGGAATAAAACAAAAAGTTTAAAAAGTCTAGTTTTAGTTGAGACAACTGATATTTAGAGCCATATATGATTATGGTTTATGAGTACATGCATGAATAGTGAATAATAGAAATTCTAAATTCATTGTAAGTTGTTATTCTTCAAATGGGAACTATGGAGTTTATATAATTCACAGAATTCACTGTTTGGATTAGTTTTCATGTGGAACTGTTTTTTAAGGTTTCAGGTACGCTCACCAACATTTTTTCAAAAATGCCGGGATCAGCATTGGTACATTACTCAGTTGGAAGCCGCACAGACTGGTTATATTCAACAAATAAACAATCTTAAAGAGGTAAGACCATTACATCGTTCTGATTTAGTACAGCCTATTTTCCTTTTGGCCTGCTGCTTTTGAATTTGATTTTGGCTATCCATTCTAATATTGTGGTAAAAATCTGGTTTTTCTCTATCCTTTGAGCCTCTAGATTCTACACTATTGAATTGTGTAGGCATATTTAGCTACATTAGCTCAATTAATATCAACTATATCATTCCTTATTTATAGTAACTTCATTTCAAGGGTTTGTGTTAGCACTATAGATACGCAGTATTTTTATATGCAGAATTGTGTTGTGCAATGCCACTCTGGTTTGAGATAAACATTATCTTTCCCTCAGTAACTAAGGTGATTGTCTTCTACAAGGTGTCTTGAATTTAAAGATTCAAAAGTAGGATAGTTGAAAGTTGCCATACTTTTTTTGAAGACTTGCTGTTGTCGATTGAACACTATTAAATTGTGAGTGTTAACCTCATGTTCAAAGTCTTGGGTTCTCAACATCATCAAACAAAGCAGATAAAAACCCGTCTGTATTCTCTGTGGAGTTTGTGAACTGCATACATCGTTTAAACTGGATGTGCAGAAGACAGCTTATCTTCCTCATTGATGTAGTTCAGGAATAATACTGGAGAAAATGAGAGACTTGAAATAATTTTTAAAAACTAATTTCGGGAACATCTGGATCCGCCTTTTTCCCAGTGTTTTGAGACAGGGTTTTTATGTATAGCCCTAGTTGCCCTGGAACTCGATCTATAAAACAGGCTGGCCTCAGACTCACAGAGATTCACCTACCTCTGTCTCCTGGGTGTTGGGATTAAAGATACTTAACAGTTTGCCTAGTTCCACAGACATTCAGGTATTAATGTCCATATGTGACAGACACTTAGCCTTCTGGAAATTTCATGTGCACAAACACATTCTTAGTCCTACAATATCTCCTTCAGTATGCATAGTACTGTTGCATCCTGCATGATGGTCAAGGCCCACTTATCTCCTCCAGGAACCACCTTTTTTTAAAAAAAAAGAAAAAACTATGGAGATCACCCTGCTTCTGCCTTCTGGCTGGTGGGATTAACAGCATGTGCTGTCAGGTCCAGCTTATATTCAGTTTTTAATGGAAACATTGTTTGCTTTGCCACTGAGGTACCTCTTACAGTAAATATTGATTTGTACTGTTTTTATTTTAAAAGAGACTGACTATTGAGCTGTCCCGAACTCAGAAATCAAGAGATTTGTCACCACCAGATAATCATCTTAGTCCTCAAAATGATGATACTCCTGACACACGAACTAAGAAGGCAGGATCATGCTCTGACATGCTTCTGGAAGGCAGTCCTACTTCAGCTTCTGTAAGAGAGACCAAAGAAGATGAAGATGAAGAGGAGAAGATTCAGAATGAAGACTATCATGTAATAATATATTAAAATTGGTGACATATATGGTAAGGTTGTATTCTCCAGCATTTAATATAGAGGAAACAATGTCCTAAAAATCTTTCCTCTAATTTTCATTATTGATTTATGCATGTTCTTTATATTTAATACTTACTCAACATTGCAAGGTTATTTATGGAATACCATTATCTGAAGCTGTTACACATAGTCTAGAAACTTTTTAAATTGTAGATTTTTAAAATATTTTCTTTTGGGAGCTAGAGAGATGGCTCAGTGGTTAAAAGCCCTGGCTGCTCTTCCAGAGGACCCAGGTTCAGTTCCTGAAATCTACATGGTAGCTCACAACTGTTTGTAGCTCCAGGATCAAGGAATCCTACACCCTTATACAGACATACATGCAGACAAAAGACCAATATACATTTTTAAGAAATTATAAAATGACTTATTTTTAAAAAATATGTTTTTTTTTTTCTTTACTAACTAGTAGATACTTCATTTGTTCTAATAAGACCACTTATTATTTGGGATACTGTTAGTCTTTGCCTAGACAAATAATAGCCAGAATAAGAACTCAGTGTGTAGTGTTACCTATAAGATGTGAGACATGGATTTTTATGTTTCATTGAGGAGGCCCTTACAGGGAGAGGTTGATGATTAGGTTAAAGGCATTGATCAGCTAAGGAATGAAAAGAGTGCTTAGACTGAGACTGTCCCTTTGATAGGCTGTGTAAAATGAGTGGTGAACTTGTAGATAAGGCAGTTGAAAGTTGGAGAAGGGTTTTTTGTTCTGTGCAGGTGAGGGCTGGGCTATGAGTATGAAAAAAATTGAAAGGGCCACTTAGGTGATAGATTTGTGGTTTTGTAGCCCAAGCTGGCTATGAGCTACAAAATAACCATTATGAACAAAGGATGACCTTGGTGTTCTGGGTTTTTTTGCTTTCTTACTTTCCAAGCCTGAGATCACAGCCATGCACCATTATACTTGGCTTTAAGATGTTACTTAGTGGGGCTGGAGAGATCGCTCAGAGGTTAAGAACACTGGCTGTTCTTCCTAGGGACCCAGGTTTGATTCCCAGCACCCACATGGCAGCTCATAGCTGTGTGTATTCCAATTCCAGGGGCTCTGGCATCCTCACACAGACATACATGCAGGCAAAACCTCAATGTACACGGCAAATTAATAAATTTTATTTTTTAAAAAAATGATGTTGGAGGCTGGAGAGATGGCTCAGAGGTTAAGAGCACTGTGCTCTTCCATAGGTCCTGAGTTCAATTCCCAGCAACCACATGATGGCTCACAACATCTATAATGAGATCTGGTGCCCTCTTCTGGTATGCAGGCCGAACACTGTATACATAATAAATAAATCTTAAAAAAATAAAATGATGTTACTTCGTGCAGAAAAGTTATTAGAGGCTGACTTGGAATATGTTATTGTGAATATTCTGTATATTCACAATTTTGTGAATCCTAGTTGGATTGAGGGCCTAGCTCAAACTGATAACTCTAAATCAGTAGTGGTACCAATCAGTAAGGTTGTGTGGATTCTCTTAGGAGTGTACTGGTGGATCTCTGGTTTATGTCCAAGATTGGATGAATAACTAGAAATATTTGGAACAAAGATATTGTTTTTGAATGTTCAACATCCTAGCACTCAGGAGGCTGAGATAGGCAGATAACATGAATTAAGTCCAGCCTGGGCTACATAATAAGAGTTTTGACTCAGAATTCTAAAAGAGAAATAAAAAGAAATCTTGTTGGCTTTGCCTTCTTGTAGCATGAGCTCTCAGATGGAGATCTGGATCTGGATCTTGCTGGGGAAGATGAAGTGAATCACCTCGATGGCAGTAGCTCCTCTGCAAGTTCTACAGCAACAAGTAATACAGAAGAAAATGATATTGATGAAGAGACCATGTGAGTGTCCTCAGTGAACACTTTAAGTGTGGGAATGTTCAAACCCCCCCTCTAAAAAAAGATACAACCTGAATATAAACTAAACCTTCTAAACTTGCTTTTCTTTCTAAACCTTCTATTCTTGCTTTATTTCTTTATTTTAAAAAAAGTAGTTTTATTGGACAGGAGAGATGACTTAGTGGTTAAAAGTACAAGCTGCTCTCCCCAAAGGTCCTGGGTTCAGTTTCCAGTGCCCACATGACAACTTACAACCTTCTGTAAATGCAGTCCGAGGGGCTCTGATGCTCTGTTCTGGCTTCTGTGGGCACTAGGCACTCAAGTTATGCATAGACATATTTACAGGCAAAACACTTATACATAAAAAATAAGCACATTTTTTTTTTTTTTTTTAACAAACTAAAAAGAAAGTATGTGCATGTGTATATGTCTGTGCTCAACTTGTGAGAGTTGGTCTTCTCCTACTGAGGGCCCAGGGATGGAATCAGATTTTCAGGCTTCACAGTCAATGATTTTTACTCATTGAGTTATACCATTGGCCCAAACCTGGGGTTTGCTGATCAGTCTAGGTTGGCTATTGTATTTTTTCTGATTCTGTTTTGTAGCTCCTTTTTTTCTTTAGTAGGGGAAAGAAATTAAAAAATAAAAAACTTCTGGTGTTTGAACCTAGACTGAGACCAAGGTATGCTTCTTTGTCCTGCTTTAGAAACTGAACTAACTGGATATTGGGAGAAAGTACCTTATCTCTTAGCTTGTCTTGTTAGCCATGATGTGTCTGCTAGATGAATAAAGTGTGGCAAGCATGTAGATCTGAGCATTCTCAAGATGTATTCACCCAATAGAAACTCTTCTGAATACAGGTGTAGACATAAGGGTTCAAGGGCCACACATGCCTGGCCCTTGGCATCAGGTTAGGTAGTTGGAGACGATGAGGAAGTATTGGTGGTGTTCTTACCCCTCCCAGCACATTGGAAGGCTTATGATCTTAGTTATGGGAATGTAGAGTGGAATTTCTTGGGGGCTGAATTAAGAGGGAAAGAGGATTAATCTTGGTATAAGTACTATTTATGCTCACTCTTTTGAGGAGTGTGTATTTTCAGACAGATCTACTATATTGGCTTGGCTGGCCTGGAACTCAGTCTGTATGTAGTCCAGGCTGGCCTCAACTCAAAGAAATTCACCCTCAACTGCCTCTTCCTCTCAAGTATTGGAATTAAATCTGTGTACCCCCAGAGTGCTTTCTTCTGCCTCCTCCTCCTCTTCTTCCTCTTCTCTTTTTTTTTCAAGACTTAGTTTACGAACTTTTTTTGCCTGCATGTGTGTCCTTGCACTGCAGAGGGCATCAGATCCCCTGGAACTGGAGTTCTACATAGATGGTTATCATGTGGGTTCTGGGAACAGAATCTAAGTCCTCTGTAAGAGAAACATATACTCTTTTTTTTTTTTTTTTAAACTTTATTTATTTATTTATTTGCCTTGGTGTTTGCCTGGAACTGGAACTACAGACAGTTGTTAGCTGCCATGTGGGTGCTGGGAATTGAACCCGGGTCCTCTGGAAGAGCAGACGGTGCTCTTAACCGCTGAGCCATCTCTCCAGCCCGAAACGTACTCTTTAACTATGGAGCCACCTCTCTAACTCCTATTCCCATAGTCTTGAGCAGCTTCTTTTGTTTGTTTGGTTTTTGTTTTGTTTTGTTTTGCTTTTCAAGACAGGGTTTCCCTGTGTGTTCCTGGCTGTCCTAGAACTTGCTTTGTAGACCAAGCCGACCTCAAACCCAGAGATCTGCCTGCCTCTGCCTCTTGAGTGCTGATAATAAACACATGTGTCACCACTGCTTGGCTTTGAGTGGCTTTTTAAATATGATTTTCATAGTTTTACTTAATAGTAGGCCTGCTGAGTTTTTTTACTGTCACATTGGGAATTGATCTTAAGATTTCTTTAAATATGTAAAACTATCATTGTCTCTTTTATTGCTTTAATAGTACTTTGTAGTTTAAAGTACTTTAAAGATGACTTTTTAAGAATAGGAAGCAGCACCCTGTTTTCTAAAGTTGTCTTTGTCATCTGTAGTAATTAAGGATTTTGTTGTCCTCTCTCTCTCTCTCTCTCTCTCTCTCTCTCTCTCTCTCTTTCTCTCTTCATATGTGTATGGGGATAAGGATTCTAGTGGCCTCTGAACTCAGTGTCTATTTAGGATGCCCTTGACCTCCTTGTCCTCCTCCCTGTACTTCCCACGTATAGCTATCCAGACATGTTCTGTCAACTCCTGACTTGGATTTTTTTTCTTAAATATTAAAATGTAATGGATGTTTTTGGTTTTTGTTGTTGTCAGTTTGTTTGTTTGGTTTTTGTTTTTCCTAATTGACCATCATTAGTGTGTGTGCCCTCCATCTTTTCCCTTTGAGATGGTCTCACCATAGCCTAAGCCTCTCCCAAACTTGCTATGTAACTGAGGGTGTGAACTTCCATCTTGTTGTCTCTACCTCATTAATGCTGGAATTGCACATGTGTACCCCGGGCTCTGTGTTGACAAAGATCAAGCACTAGGCTTTCTAAATGTTAGCAACATAAACACTGCTATACTAACTGAGCCACATGCCAAACGACAGTGGCAAGTTTTTATAAATGTATAATCTTTTTCCTTACAGTGTTTT
Source organism: Sigmodon hispidus (assembly GCA_004025045.1). NCBI lineage: Eukaryota > Metazoa > Chordata > Mammalia > Rodentia > Cricetidae > Sigmodon > Sigmodon hispidus. The sequence goes on along the minus strand of PVIH01003141.1, from coordinate 105,935 downwards.
CTCCAATTTTCTGATATAAAAATGAAATGCTTTTTTAGCTTACTTTGATGTTATTTGAAAGTTGTTTGGACATTAAATGCATACTCATGATTCTGACCAAGATTATCTCATAGTTGTATTTAGAAACATAACATTCATGAAAGTACAACAATTTTTTTTTAATTTTTAAAATTCATCAAGAGTGTGATCTTGGAGTGTACATGCACACATACATGCACACCACTGCATGTGAAAGTCAGAGGACAGCTTGGGAAACAGCTCTGTTTTTCTCCTGGGTGCATAGATGGGGAAAGAATTCTAACTCACCTTACACGACTTGATGACAAGCACCTTTTACCTGGGAGCCATCTTACTGACCCACAAGTACAGATCTTAATCCCCTATCTGTGGTGAGAATTATGAGTTACTGTGAACATGATGGATTTTTGCCTCTTCTTAGGTCTGGAGAAAATGATGTAGAATATAACAACATGGAATTGGAAGAGGGAGAAGTCCTGGAAGATGCGGCTGCTGCAGGACCTCCAGGTACAGAGGCGAGGCCCACGACTCACTCAGACTCTCACTGACAGAAATGGTTCATGGTATTAATGCACTACTTATGATATTTAAAAGAATAATAACTAACATTTATAAAATCTTCTTCTGTACCAGCCACTTTATGAAACACTTTTTGTGTTCCCTAATTATTTATAAAATTCTGAGACAGATTTTAAAGTTCCCATTTTATTTATTTGTTTATTCTGTTTCTTGATATGGAATTTCACTATGTAACCTGATTCTCCTGCCTTGACCTTTCCAGTGGTGGAATTACAGATGTAACCCTAACCCTAACCTAGCAGATTTTACTTTATAGTTACAAAAACTGGTGCATAGGTAAATTAAGCAACTTGCCCTCTTTTCACAGTTTTGCAAATAAGGAATAATTGGATCTTGAGGTTTGTATAGATTCTAAGCTCATTTTGTGTTCTCTTAACTCTGGTGTGTGAGTTTTATTTTAATTAACCTTTGCTTCTAGAGTGATCTAAATAGCCTCATGGAATCTGGACTTACAAAGGTTATTTAGACAACTAATTTTCAGAGTTACACAAACTCAAGTTACCTGGTCATGTGTTTCATTGTTACTGCAACTGGTCTGGAATCCCAGATTGTCTTATTGTTAGATGTGGTCCTCCACTCTCCCAGATCACACTGCTGCTCCTGACAAGATCTCATTTATGTAATGGGTGTTTTCCTTTAGGTCCTTAGATCTAAAGGTAAAGACTGGCTAGAACACTTAAAAGCCAGCTTTTGCTATATAGCTCTAATCTAGCTCTTGGGAAGGCTGAGGCAGAAGGATCAAGAATTCAAGGCCAACCTGAGCTAGATTATTCTAAGGCCAGAAGAAGGGGGTCAGGGAAGAGACTTCAGTTACTAAGAATAGTAACCACCATGTTCTCTTTGAATAGTAGTAAGTGCCAACCTGGTCCACAGAGTGAGTTTAAGGACAGCCAGGGATACACAGAGAAACCCTGTCTTCAAAAACAAAAAGACAACAACAAAAAGTATTTACTGGTAACTTAACAAGTAGATATTGTTTGACTATAGATTCCAAGTATTGATTAAATATCATCCATGTTTTTATTTGTCCTTTATTTTTTCCCCATTTATTTTCTGTAGCTCTAAATATTCTAATAAAATTTAGATATTTTATCTTAGATGTTGAGGATGTAATAGTCAACAAAGACCTTTATTTTTATTGTTAAGCTTTGCTGAAATTTATCTTGTTGACAAATATTATTGAATATAATGGTATATTTTTAGTTCCTGAAAAATAGAATGAAAAAGACTCTTGTACTTTATAGTTAAAGGTGAGTAAATCAAGGATAATTAGCAAAAATATGACAGTGTATATACAGAATTCTCAGTCATTTTAGACAGACTTTTTCCTCAAAGAAGTGGAATATAATTCCCCATCTTTTAAGTAAAGGTTATGTTTGAGGAAACATATGTGCTGGATGCATTTGGCATCATCTATGGTAAGATGTGTTGATATGTAAAGAACATAGCCATTTACCTCTGTAGTGTTTAAATCAGAGAAACTCTTAACTGAGGAACACTGTACAAAATTATCCAAATAAGGACAACAGTGTTCTGGATTAAATTCTAGGAGAGAAAAAGAGAACATGTCGGGGAAATTAATGTTCTATACACAGAGTAGCATTTAGTTAGTAACTTGGCATACTAGTATTGATTCATTAGTTGTAATAAATTTGTCATAGTAATAAAAAATGTTAACAAAGAAATGGATGTGAAATATATAGAAGCATCCTGTACCTTTTCTATATGTCAGACTTTTCTAAAAACTGAAAAAATAAACCAGTGATTAAAGCTGGAGTTGAATTGTCTGCAGCATTCCCAAACACATAGACCTGCCCATTTGTACAGCAGCAAGACCCATTTCAAACAAAGTGGAAGGCAAAGATTTGCAGCTTGAGTTGCCTTCTGATCTCTCTCTAACCTTAATATGATATATACACAAGTATACTTAAGCACAGACATGTACATACACATGTCCACACAACAGTACAATATTGCTAAAGCAAATTGGCATTGATAAGGTTATTATCTAAAACATTTGTTTCTTCTTTTTTATTTTTTTGCTTTTTTTTGATACAGAGTCTTATTATATGGTCTTCATTGGCCTAGAGTTCAACATATAGAACAGGCTAACCTCAAACTCAAAGAAATCTGCCTCACTCTGCCTTTCAAGTGCTGGAATTAAGCCTGGACCTTGTTACTTGTTTTACTTTTGGTTTTTGAAACAGTGTCTTTCTATGTAGACCAGGCTAGCCATTTAACTTAAAGAAATATGCCTGTCTCTGCCTCTCCCATGTTGAGATTAAAGATCTGTGCCAACTCGCCTAGCATATTATGTAATTTTTCTGAACATCTTGAATGAATAGATACATTTTATTGTGTGTGTTTGTTTTAATGTATATATTTACAGGATCTTACTTTGTAGCCTAGGCCTGCCTAGAACTCACTAGCTTAGATTGGCCTTCACCTTACATCAGTTCTGGTGATGTGCCCTCCCAAGTTCTGGGATTATAAGCATGAGTCACCACATTTGGCTGGTGAAAAGATTCATATTTCTCATCATATTTTGGGGTTCTTCAGTTATTTCTTCAGATAATTCTTTGCATTTGTGACTTAGGTATGTGTTACTATGTATATAAGGGTTCTGTGCATTTCTAAAAGTGTTTTTTCTTTTGTGTTTGTAAGAAATACATACCAAATTAAAACCACAGTAAATAATCACTGCACATTGGCCATAATGGTTAATACATACTTTTTAAATTGCTTTTCCTTTTGAGCAGAGTTTCATGTAGGTTTTGTTGGCTTTTTAATTTGTTATGTAGTCAAAGATGGCTTTGAATTTCTAATCCTTTACCCTCTACTTCTCAAGTGCTAGGATTATAGGTGTGTGTCACTACACTTAATATGGTTAATATCCTAAAACTGGCAGACTAATTGTTAAGCATGTGGAGAGATGGGAACTCTTTTATTTTCTTAGGATAGTAAAAATTTTCTTTTGCCTTGACCCTGTCCTGCACCAAGTTGTGTATTTTTTTTTTTTAAGATTTATTTATTTATTATCTATATAGTGTTCTGCATGCATGTATACCTGCAGTCCATCAGAGGGCACCAGACCTCATTATAGATACTTAAGAGCCATAGTATGGTTTCTGGGACTTGAACTCACGACCTCTGGAAGAGCGGCCAGTGAGTGGTCTTAACTTCTGAGTCATCTCTTTAGCTCCCTGAGTTGTGTATCTCACAACACATTTATGATTGTATGGTGCTTCACATGAGCTTGGTTATTACTCTTGAATTCTGGGTAGTAATGAAGTCCATTGTTAGTAATTGTTGTGATGTTCATTGCTTGGCAGTATGGTTCCTCTGTACTTTTCATTATAAACACAACCTAAGATAGAGATCTGCAGACAGGTATTTAACCATTAACTGGAATTTTTAAAAATAAAACATGTACAGATACATACAGTATGTTTTCTCTATTTCTTTTTGTAGGTAGTAGCCACAGCTATGTGGGTGCCAGTAGCAGAATGTCAAGAAGAGCACATTTGTGCTCTGCCGCTACCAGTAGCTTATTAGACATTGATCCTTTAATCTTAATACATTTATTGGACCTTAAGGACCGGAGCAGTATGGAGAATCTGTGGGGCTTACAGCCTCGTCCGTCTACTTCACTTTTACAGCCCACAGGTAAAATAATAATGCATTCCCCCCGCCTTGGTTCCCTGAAAAGAATGTTGAATTTCTTTCTGTGTGTATTGGAACACAGTATGTTTCTCTACTAAAATGATTTTTCATTCATTTCTATGTGTGTGTGTTGAGTTTAGACTTGTGCTAGGTGAGCTGTAATTGTAGCCCTTCCCCTTCAGTTAGTTCCCCTGTCATTGCTCAAGAATTAATTCAAAGTCAAATTTTAAATGCCTTTTAAAAGGGTGTAGGGCTAGGGTATGTAGCTTAGAAGATAGTAATCACCCAGCACACACAACTCCTTGTGTTTGAATGTTCTAAATGATTGCCTTTCATGTTGTACCTAACTGATGGTTGGGTCCATATGGAGAAGTACAGTCGTCTTTTTTGTTAATGGATTCAGTTTTTCTTTTCTTTTCTTTTTTTTAAGATTTATTTCTTATGTATACAGTATACAGAAGAGGGTAACAAATGTCATCACAGATGGCTGTGAGCCACCATGTGGTTGCTGGGAATTGAACTCAGGTCCTCCAGAAGAACAATCAGTGCTCTTAACCTCTGAGCCATCTCTCCAGCCCCCAGATTCGTTTTTTTTAAGCCTGAATTTCAAGGGGGAAATGTGTTTAAGTTAAGCATGGGAGAAATTTATTAATGAAAAACTAATACAACTTCCATGGTGGTACATACCTATTATTTCAGCTTCATCAACACTGAGTCATGAGGATTGCTCTGAGCTTAAGGTTAACCTAGGCTACATAGTTCAAGGCCAGCCTGGACTATATTGTGTAACTTGTTTTATGTTACTGGTTTTGATAACACACATCTTTTATTCTAGCAGTTGTGAGGCAGGGGCAAGTGGGTCTTTATGAGTTCAAGACCAGCATGGTCCAGCCATAAGACACACACACACTATCATCAAAACTTGAGAAAATGTATATTAATCATCCAGAGTATTTTATGCCAAAGTCATTTAATAGAAAAGAAGGCATTGCTATAGTCAGAGATTTATAGTCTAGTCTAGTTTTTTTTTTTTTTTCTTTTTTAATAATGATACAGTTTTAGGGGCTGTTGGTATAGCTCAGTAGTAATGTGGTTGCCTAGTATGTGAAAGGCCATTGGTTTTGTCCCCCAGTCTCCACTCCTGAGGTTAGATGAGCAGCATTTTTTTGTTGGAATGCTTTCTACAACATCCCTGGTATATAATAAAAGAGACTGACTGTAGCCAGATGGCTTTTCTCTGTCCCATTCAGCTTTTCTTGGAAACTGCCCCAGTTTCTCAGTGGCTTATAAAATAATTGCTCAGAGGCTTAATATTAATTATAAACTGTTTGGTCGGGGCTGGAGAGATGGCTCAGGGGTTAAGAGCACTGACTGTTCTTCCAGAGGACCTGAGTTCGATTCCCAGCATCCACATGGCAGCTAACAACTGTCTGTAATTCCAAGATCTGACACCCTTACACAGTTACACATGTGGGCAAAACTCCAATTCATATAAAATAAAAATAAATATTAAAAAAAAATAAACTGTTTGGTCTATGGCTCAGGCTTATTGCTAGCTAGCTCTCGTATCTTAAATAACCTCATTTCTATTAATCTATGCCTTGCCATGTGACTGGTGGCTGACCAGTACAATCACATCTTATTTCTTGGACAGCTGGTTCTTATATCTTAGACTCTTTCTTGTTCCTCTGTTTTTCTTTTTTTATTAACCAGTGGTAGCAACACATATTCACAGCATATAGTAAGACCATCCCATAGCTAACTGAACTTTCCCTTACTTTTCTAAATTATAGTATTGTGTTCAACCAGGGATGTAGATGGGGATTTTGTAATATCTCAAAGCAGCAGAGATTACTTGCTGGACAAAAATCTAGAACCTCTGTGTTGAAGACAAGCCAGAGCTACTGCAATGGTTTGCGAGTTACAGCCTGAATCATTAATTCCTCTTTTTCTTAAAGCATACTTCCTAAAAGTCTTACCCCTGAGTTTGAAAGATTATCTTCAGCTAGGTTCTGGGGCAGTTACTTTTCATTTAAGGTTGAAGTACATTCTGAGTGAAGGTTTGCTTAAATCAGTGACTCTCAATCCTCCCAGTGCTGTGACTCTTTAATACAGTTCCTCATGTTGTGACATCCTCCAACCATAAAATTATTTCATTGCTACTTCATCATAACTGTCATTTTGCTGTTGAAATTATATGAATGTAATGAATCATAATGTACATATCTCATTTGCAGGATATCTGATATGTGACCTCCCCCGCCCCCAAGAGGGTCACAACCCACAGATTGAGTATCGTAGGCTTAAATGAGTATTGGTAGTTGAAGAGAGTAAGCTTAGTTCAAGAAACCCTGTTTTGTATTCTAGTAGCCATAGAGATAAAATGGTGTTCAGTTTCGCATTCCTGGCAGGGTCTTGCCCAGTTCTAGGAGAGAATGAGCTAAACATTAAGGACACCTGGATGATCCAACCCTCAGGCAGTAAAAACCTTCCAGGCACACCATCCAGGTGGGGTCCAGGACTGTTAAGCTGTAAAAAGTCCCTGAGCATGATTTCATTCTCAGCACTGCTGTGCCCTTGACCCCAAGTAACAACCCTGCCTCATGGTCTTTGCCTATAAAAACCTTGTGCAACTTGGGGAGCTCAACTCTTCCCTGCACCGCGCTCATGGGGTGCAAGTGCAGTGTGGAGAACAAGCTCCCTGCCTAGGCTTGTATTGTGCTGACAATAAACCCTGCTGTTGCATTTTGAACATCTCTGTCTCCGGTGGTCTCTCTGGGTGATTGAGATTCAGGCATTACAGTAGTATGTACAAAGTCCAAATGAAGTAGCTCAAGTCTGGCTCTATAGTGAACATGTATAATTGACTTAACTTTTAGAGGATCAATTTTATAATTTAATTTACAAATAGATTTAGTAACTAGGTAAAATCATGTTTTTTAAAATATTGAATGTCATTCAGAGGATACAGACTATATTAACAGTAATATTCCTGTTTTGGAATGTTTAGTTTTCTATGTAAAATTAATAGTAAAGCAATCTGAGTTTCAAATCTGGTTGGCTAAAATAAGGGTAACAGTAAATAAGGACATGGGGCAGGTAATAAAGGATCTAACTTTAGTAGGTTACCTAGGTTAACAGCCTGCCAGATTGCTAGAACATAAGTACTTTTCTGGAGGTGTTGCTGCCTAATAAAAATAAAGGAATAAAAACAAGGAAGTGTTTGAACTTTGTTTTTCAAAGAAGAGAGCCAAGGACATGAACTAATGTGTGATAAAAATGAACCAAGTGAAGAGTATTGCTCAAATTCTATTTGGTATATAATGAAAACCTGGAGTAAGATATTGGGGAAAAGCTGAAATATCAGAGAGATAGAGAAACAGACCACAGCCACTTCTCACCCAGCCAACTCCTCAGTCCTATCTCCAGGAATCCTCCATATGCAAGTCTCTCTGTCCTGAGCTGAGAAGACGGAGGGAGGTGTCTGGAAAGCTGAAAACCCTCTTCTCTTCTTTGGCCCAGCTCTCCTAACTTCTCTTTCCACATTCTTAAGGTTTGGTTTAAAGGTATGGGTCACCACTTGCTGACCTTCATGGTTTTGCTCTGTGGTTGACTCTGATATTCCAGACTAATTTTATTAAATATGAATCACCACAGAAGTGCCTTTTAGAAAAGAGAGAAGTAAAATAGTATTGGGAGCCAAATGAAAATAACCCACCGTGTGTGTGTGTGTGTGTGTGTGTGTGTGTGTGTGTGTGTGTGTGTGTGTGTGTGTGTTGGGGAGGGTTGATAGAGCCATAAAGTTAATAAAGTGACTGAAAGAGCCATGTTTCTTTTATTAAAAGGCTTGTGTAGAGTTTGATTTTAATTTTGGTTCTCAGCATATTCAAATTTAATCATAAGGTTAATGAACATCTGATATATGTCAGATTCATTGCATATTTATGCTTTTAATTGCTGTGCCCAGGAGTTGTCATAAATGATGCCAGGGGATTGAATTGAAGTCAATTGTAAGGTATCTAGTGCTAAATAAAATGAAGTAGTAACATTGGTTTATTCTATGGAAGGTTTTGCATGGTAGTTTGAAGAATTTAATCATAGTAGAGAATAGAGAAAGAGTAGTTAGATTTTAGGAGTGGCTTGATTCAAACCTTACTTTAGAAAACTAGCAGTGCTGATAAAACATATAAATGGAAGTTTTGTCAGGATACTTATTAGGGATTTCATTTCTGATATGAGAGAATAAATTGGCCATTTTTCAGTCATGTGCTTAAAAGTATGTAGAGCTGGGATAAAGTCTTAGGAATTTTTTTTTTTTTGACATTTAAACATTTTAAGAACTGGGAAATTGGTTCAGCAGTTAATTAATTAGATACCCAAGCCAAAAGTGTAAAAATAGAACTTGCATGTGAATGTCAGGTGTGTGTGGCAGCCTGCCTGTAATTCCAGCTTTTTGAAGGTGAAGATAGAAATGGGTTTTCTGCAGCCACATGGCTGGGTAGAGTTCATTTGAGAGATACAGAAGCTGTGGGGGACTTCTATTTCCCAAAGCTGTAAGGAAAAAGTATAAAAGAAATAATACAGTTGAAGTCACTTTTTTTTTTTTTTTTAAGATTTATTATGTTTACTGTATACAGAAGCAGACATCAGATGTCATCATAGATGGTTGTGAGCCACTTGAGCCACCATGTGGTTGCTAGGAATTGAATTCAGGACCTCTGGAAGAACAGTCAGTGTTCCTAACCTCTGAGCTATCTCTCTAACCGCAGTTGGAGTCACTTCTAATTAATCTTAGAACTGTGGACTGTACTATTCTGGAAGGCTTCACCTAACTGTGACTCCAAGAAATTGGGTGTGTGTGTTTAATAGAAGTTTAAGGTATAGCCACCAGTAAATAACATAGAATTTGGTAGTGTAGAGCATTGTAGTTAAATGCTTTAAAATTCCATGAAGGTATTCTGAGCAGAAAGTAATGCCTGATTTGGTCTTTAGAAATCATTCTGACATCTTGGCATCAGTTTTGATGATGAGGAACTGAAAGATTACAGGTTTGCGGCTCAAGGGGACATTGTGGCAGATTGCCTTTTGGGAAAAGAAATTCATCAAAAGTGTTATTAATGTTATTGAAAGACAGCAGCATGGTGAGCACTCTGAGGGGGCTTTAGGCCTAAGAGGTGTGGTATGTGTGTGTGTGTGGGGTCTCTTCTAACAGATTTTAGGAAGAGGGAAGATTTAATTGCAGGAGTGTATATCCACATTGTTTCTGATTCTTAGCCAATAAGGACAGAGGTGACAGAGGGAATTCTGGGCAATGAATGTGGTACTCCAAGGATATAGAGAAAGTAAAGGAGGAGAAAAGGTATTTGTCTGAAGTATACCTGTTATCTGTGTCACTGGTAGTTCTCTGTTACCCAGGAGTCAGTTACCTGTCATTTTCTGGAATCTGGACACCCGAGGAGTCTGTGTGCAGGCTCATAGACAGGCTGTGAGCTGCATTTCTTCTCTCTTGTAGCCAGAATCATCAATCAATAGAGAGGGCTGCTGATGGATGTAACTTGAGCAGTGTTTCATCTGTAATTATAGATGTGCGTAAAAGGATATGTATAGCAGAGTTGATGAAGTATTATTTAACCTCTAGGTTTTTCTTTTTTCTTTTTTTAAGATTGTGACCGTAAGAAATATAGAGAAAAATGAGAAGGTATTTAAAATAAAACATAAAGCAGAATAAACTCTAAACCTTAGAATTAGGCATATAATTCAGAGTGAAGTGATAATTGTGACCCAGGCTCTTAATTTGAAGCTTTAAGGTTTGAATAGGTTAGGATATTTACACCTGTGTTTTCCATGGTGTAATTTAATATCTGCTTTAAATTTTTTATTTTATTTATTTGTGTAGATGTGTATTATGTACGTGAGCATGTATGTGTCCATGTTTGGGGGTCAGAGGACAATTTGCAAGACTCTGTTCTCTTTTTCCATTGTGTGGTAGAATTTTAGGTATAGGCCTCAGGTTATTAGGTTTGTCAGCAAGTGCTTTTAGCCACTAAGCCAAAGATTCTCTATCTTTGGGTTGTGACCCCTCTGGAGGGCGTGTATCAGATATTTACATTAAAATTTATAACACCAGCAAAATTACACTTATGAAGTAGCAACGAAATGATTTTGGGTTGGGGTCACCATACCAAAAGAAACTATATTAAAAAGTCACAGCATTAGGAACGTTGAGAACCACTAATGTAGGCCATCTCTCTAATCTTGATGCGTGTTCTTTGATGATTTCATGAAGCACCTTATGACATTTGGCACTTTAAAATTGTGGGAAATAATGAGATCATGAATTTAAAATTTATATGAACATGGTTTTTCACTTGCTTTCTTTTTGAAGCATCATATTCCCGAAAAGATAAAGATCAAAGGAAGCAGCAGGCAATGTGGCGAGTGCCCTCTGACTTAAAGATGCTGAAAAGACTCAGAACGCAAATGGCTGAAGTTCGGTGTATGAAGAGTGATGTAAAGACAACACTATCTGATATAAAAGGCACTGGTGTTGCTTCTGGAGACATACAGACAAACCTTTTTAGTGCTGACCAGGCAGCTCTAGCTACCTGTGGACCTGAAAACTCTGGAAGATTACAGGATTTGGGAATGGAGCTCCTAGCAAAGTCATCAGTCACTGGCTGTTACATACGAAACCGTAAGTGAAGAAGTTCTTTTATGTAATTGCTCTCACCATGTGCTTTGTGAAATCATGACTGGTTGTTTTCATTTAATAATCTATCAGTGTCTCTATTCTAATGAGTTAAATTAAAATTATATTATCTATATGGATAGTTTGCCAGCAGGTGTGCTTGTATAATGTGTGTGTGCCTAGTACGCACAGGGACCAGAAAGAATGCATTGAATTTCCTGGAACTGGATTTATAGATTGATGTTAGTAAGTGTGTGGGTGTTAGGACTTGAACTGAGGTTCTCTGCAAAAATAGTGAGTACTCTTAACCACTGATCTATCTCTTCCATCTTTTCTATGCGTTTTTTCTCCCCATCCAAAATTGTTTGACATTTTTAAAAAAGGATTTGTGTGTGTGTGTGTGTGTGTGTGTACAGCATGGTTTACTTTGGGAGGTAAGAGGACAGCTTTGAGGAGTCAGTTCTCTCTTTCACACTTGGGTCCCAGGGATCGAACTCAGGTCAGTGGATTTAAAACAGTGAGTGCCTTTACCAGCCAAGCTACCTTTCCAGTCCAATTCTAATATTTTTTTATGTGACAGAACTGTAGTTGTACTTTCTTTGTATTACCAGCTACCAAATGATGACATGAAGACTTATTATTAATCATCAGACTTTGGCCTTAGCTTAGGCTTGTTTCCTAGCTCTTAAAACTTAAATTGATCCATTTATATTAATCTGTGTTCTGCCTCATGGCTCATCACCTCTCCTCATTATGTGCATCTTATGAGTCCCACTTTCTCCATGTCTGGCTGGTGAATCCCACCTCTCCTCTACTGCCTAGCAGTTGGCTATTCAGCTCTTTAGTAAACTAATTATAATGCCTTGGCAGAAACACTTCTTAGGATTTTTGATTGCTCAGTTTCTGCTTGGTGTTAAATGACACTTCAGTAGCCTTATGGATCCTGCTTCGTAGTTTTGTGGGTAGTCTGAAAGTCTCTGTAAAGAACATATTTGAACTGAGCCCTTCAGTGGCTTGGGGAAGCAGTGTTCCTTATAAATGCAAATTCACTATCACAAGATTCACTTTGGAGAGTTGAAGTGAGTATGAGTGAGTATGCTGAATAAGGCAGGGCAGAGTGAGAGATAATAGGGTTTAATTTGGAATCTGATAAAGACTTCAGTAAGGAGTTTGAACTGTTTGTTTAGAAAGCTGCATTGTGGAGGAAGATCTAATAAAGCTTCAGAGCAAGAGCTGCAAGTCTAACACCAACTATTAGAGTAGCTTGTGTGAATTTAGTAGCGTAACCTGTAATTAAAGACTTGTTCATAGCCTGGCAGCCCTCTTTGATCAGTTTCCCATCTTAAATATGTTACCAATACTACTCTAGATACAGAAATGAAAAAGTTAATTTGTTATATACAGTACATGCCTTAGGCCAAAAGGATTCAGTTCTGTATTGCAATTGTAGTTATAAAAGGCTGTATAGTTGAGAGAAAGATGAAAACTGAGGATATTTTGGCTTAAGCAATTTGGGGATTAGTATTGTCATTCACTGAGAAGCTGTTCAAAGCCAAGTTTCCCAGAGTGTGTAGGTGATCCTAATCCTAGCACTCGGGAAGATTTTAAGGCTAGTTTGAGCTGTGGGATAAAAAATTGTGTCAGGGCAGGAAAGGTCTGGTGGTAGTCAGGGATTCTGTTTGAATATGCTGTTTGGGCATCTCTTGGGTTGCCTTGTAACTGTCCTAGGCTGGCATTATGCACAAGTAAAGCTGGGGAGAGGTCAAATGAATGTCAAAATGTGATGCTATTTAAATCTTGGCAGAGTAGATTCAATGGGTGAGGATCTTATTTATTAACTTATTTATGAAGCAGGGTCTCTCTTTGCACCCTGGCTGAGATTTGATATATAGCTGAAACTAGCCTGGAAATCATAGATTACTTGCCTTCAGTTCACAGATACCTCTGGAGTACTGAGATTAAAGGCATGCATCACTATCCCAGCAATAGTGGTGATTTTTTGTTTAGTTGGCTTTTTGTTTTGTTTTGTTTTTTGTCTTTTGAGACAGGGTTTTTGTGTATATGCCTGGCTGTCCTGAACCTTGCTCTATAGAATAGGCTAACCTTGAACTCAAAGATCTTCCTGTCTCTGCTGAGATTAAAGGTGTGCACCACCAATGCCCAGCAGTGGTGGTGATTAAAAGAAGTGAAAACTTGATAGTGTATTTCCAAAATCTAAGCAAACTGGGGCTGAGGAACTGCTCAGCAGTTAAGAGCACTGCTGTTCTCCAGAGGACCCAGGTTCAATTCCCAGGACCCACATGACAGCTTACCATTGTCTATAACTCCAGTTCCAGGGTATTTGACACCTTCATACAGACATATATACAAGCAAAACACCAATCAGTGTTCATAAAATAAAAATAAATTATTTTTTAAAAATTTAAGCAAATATTCTATAAAGAAGTGTTACTACCTATGGTTTATACTTTTGAGAAATATCAAAATAAGATTGGATGGAAGAGCACAACAGTTGTGAGATAAGAAAACAAAGCTTTCTCTAATAAGCTACATGCAGACTAAGAATAGTCTGAGGGTGCTGCGTGAATTGAGAAAGAGCTTGGTATTGGGTATTGCCTATGTGTGTTTATTTCCCAAATCATACATGCTATGAAAAAAGTCTTTTAAATTTAAATTATGGTGAATTATATTTAATGTAAAATTTGATATTTTAGCCTTTAATTGGGAAGTAGTGCAACAAACATGTTAAAATTTTTGGCAAAGTATACATAACATAAAATTTACCATTTCAGTCTCACAGTTGAGTAGCATGAAGCACTTTGACATAGCTGTGCATCTCTTATTACCATCCATCTCTAAGTGGTCTTTCTTCCTCTAAACTAAGTCAGCAGTCCCCTCCTAGGACCTGGGGATTGTTGCTATGCTCTCTGCCTCTATGAATGGCTTTTTAGGTATTACATATGATTGGGATTGTTGTAGCATTTGACATTTTGGGTTTGTGTGTGTGTGTGTGTGTGTGTGTGTCTGTCTGTCTGTCTGTCTGTCTGTCTGTCTGTCTGTCTGATAGCATCTTCTGGAACTTCCTTCTCTTTAGTAACAGAATCCTGTTCTATTGGATATAGAGAATGGGTTTAGTTTATCTATTCATTTATCCTTTGGACAGTTGAGTGGTTTGTGTTAAACATAGTTACCTTTTTTTGTCACGCCTCCTTTTAAAGCTCTGTTAGTGGCATTGCTAGATTACTCTATCTGTAGCTTTTGGGGCCAGGTGTGGGGGTACTATGCTGTTTTCTGTAGCAGCTAATTTTTTGTTTTCTTTTCTTTTATTTGTTTGCTTGGTTTTTTGAGACAGGGCTTCTCTGTGTATTTTTGGAGCCTGTCCTGGAACTCATTCTGTGGACCAGGCTGGCCTTGAACTCAGAAAAATCTGCCTGTCTCTGCCTCACCACCACCTAGATAGCAGGTATACTTTTAACTGTTATTTTCTGTTTTGTTTTGTTTATAAACTATCCTGTTGTAAATGGTTCTGGACTGGACTTTTTGGGCCTGGACCAAAGGTTTAGTCTTACTCTCAGCCCCTCTTTGCCTCAAATAATCACACACAGACATATATTATTTTTATGCTGATTGATCTAGGACTCAGGCATATTGCTAACTAGCCCTTGCTCTTAAACTTACCCATGTTCAGCCATGCAGCTTGATACCTTTTCTCAGAGTGGCATTTCAGCTTCTTTCTTCTGCATCTACTGCCGTCTCATCACCATATCACTATTGCATCTCTGTGGTGCTTGTGTGGCGGCTCTGTGTCTGGCATCTGTCTCTGTTCTTCCTGTACTCAGAGTTTTCTTAGCCTGATAGCCCTGTCCACACTTCCTGTCTGCCTTTTGGCCGATCAACTTTTTTTTTTAAAAAAAAAACAAAAACAAAAAAATCCCCAAAAAACACTTTTATTTATTTATTTAATTATTTGCCTTGGTGCTTGCCTGGAACTGAAACTACAGACAGTTGTGAGCTGCCATGTGGGTGCTGGGAATCAAACCCAGGTCCTCCGGAAGAGCAGACGGTGCTCTTAACCGCTGAGCCATCTCTCCAGCCCCGGCCAATCAACTTTTATTAAACTCATAGGCGAGACAATTATTTAAAATTTAACATAATCCACTACACTAGCCTTCTCAATTAACATAGAAATGAAATCTTGTGATTTTTCGTTTATATTCATTTTCAAAATAGACTTTTGCTATGTAGCTCAGGCTGGCCTCAAACTCCTGACTTATTCTTTTGCCTCAGTTTACCCATTCTAGGGATTACAGTTATATATCATGGTGCCAGATGAAGTGAAGTCTTTTATGTGTATTTTTTTATTTCATATATATTTTCAAGCTTTATACATGTTAAATTATGAATTAATAATAATTTGTTCTTTTTGCTGGTCAAAGATATTTTGTTGTATAGCTATCTGTACCACATACTATTTATCCACTGTCAATTGATAAATAACATGTTTGTACTTTTTTACTATAATCAATGATGTTACTATGAGTACGTATTACAAGTTACTATGTAGACAATATTTTATTTTGAGTGTATACTTACAAGTGGACTTGGGTTAAATGAAACCATCTCTAACTTTTAGAGGAACTGCCATAGTGTCATACTATTTTCAAAACTTGCAGAATTTTGTATTTCTGTTTGTCATGTGATTTCAAGCTTCTCCCTGTTGTCTGCTACACTTGCTCTGGGAGGCCTTGATGTTCAGTGGATACAGTCTATCATGGCCTGGCAGTTCTCTCCAAAGCTTGGTTACATGAGGGACTCTGTCCCTAGTGAGACTTCATGCTATCTACCTGCCCTTTTCTGGAAAATGTCTCTAGGCCTGGAGGACTGACGTTATCTGAGAGCTGTCTCTAACCCCTGGCACGGTTTTCTGCTAGAAGCCTCCCCTGCTGCATCTATAGTAACTAAGACTTGCAGACGCTACTGCCACATACGAATCCTTATTATAGGAGCCACTTATTGTAAATTAATGTTTGTCCCCAGTCTCCCTAATCCTGTATATTCCCTATACTCTGGAATAAAGTTGAACTGATTCACTGAAGTCATCTCCCAGGGGCTTTCTCCATGGTATCCTCCCTCCTTTGGTTCTCTTCCCTCCTTGCAGACCTACAAGCCCTGGGGAAGGAGAACCACACCTCTTCTTGTTACTACTGAATTGTCTTGGCATAATTGTGAAGATTGCTTTTGGATTCTCAGTTTTGATAGATATCTGTCTGTATGTTGGCACTGTTGTAAAAGATTTCCTTATTGTATGGGCCAGAGGTTCTGACCTTGCCTACAACGGCTTTTATCCCCCAAAGAAATGATTCAGACGCTTATATTAATTTCATACTGTTTGGCCTATGTCTCAGGCACATTGCTAGCTAGCTCTTTCATCTTGATTCAACCTATTTCTAGTAATCTACCTGCCATGTGGCCTGGCCCGTGGCTCACTTGGATTCCTTACATGGTTCTTCTTTGGGGGCTGGATGAAAACTAACCGACTCCACCCTCCTTCTACCTGTCTCTCCTCTGATCCTCCACCCACTTCTACATAGGCCAAAAACAGTTACTTTATTTACAGCATACAGAGAACATTTCCACCACACTTCTTTTCTGTCTAATCAAAAAGGAAGGTTTCAATTTCCATATAGCAAAATTACATACAAGAGAACAACTATCAAGCAAAAATTACTGTTACAGTATCTGGTCTATTTGTAATCAACATACTTAAAGAAAATATTCCATTATCTACCCTATCCTTGTGAGTCCAAAGTCTCATATCTAATATACCTTTTAAAATAACTAAGAAGAACTATACCTATAATTATTAAACCTTCACCACATCAAAGACCACAGAAGGATATAACATTACCCAAATAAACAGGAAGTACAAACAACTTTCAAAGTCTAGAAAATGACAGAGGTGACACCTGTCTGCCTGGACAGTCACCCAGAGTTTCTTTGTAATGTTGAGACATCATCTTTAGCCTAAAGGCTCAAAGTCTCTGGCATACCTTTTAGTGATGCAGGAAATCTGGCACAGTCCATCAGTCGCTTCTCCTTGTGTCCTGAAGGATGCCTGGCAATTTTATTCTGCAAAGCAGGAACCTGAAGAGCCATCTTGGCTTGTTCTGCCAAAGTTCAGAGGTCATTTTCCTATGGAACCTGCATGTCCAGCTTATATACCATACTATCTAGCAGTCAATACCAGAATAGTTTCTTGTCCAGTGGCTAACTGTTGCCGCAAAATAAATTCCACATGAAGTTCCTTCAGTGCCCATTATTTTCCTGAAATACATTGGTGCTGCCAGGAGCAGACCTTCTCACTGTCCAGAAAAGTCTAAGTTCTTAAAATATTTTAAATGCCATATTTTACATGTCTTTGAAGTATTTGAAGACTTCCTATCTAATTGAAATATATCTTTGTATACCTACAAAAAACCAACACGACTATAAGTTTAATTATCATAGATGACTATTAATCTGCATTTCTCAATTACACATTACAATTTTAAATGAGTTACATAAGCATCATACCTTAATCAAGAGTAGAAAAATACATACAGCATAACAAAATAGACCTTAAGTTTGTATCAATAAACTAAAATCCATCTATCTTTTTAAATCATTTCTATATCATGGTACCACCCAGTTGTTTGGAGGGTTTTGTGAATCATTTTTCTGGTCTTAGTGGGGTGGAGGAGCATGGCAGTATTGAATGTGGGGCTCATGCATCCTCATTTTACCTGCAGTGTGTTTCTGTGTTCATCCCCAGCCACCTGCCTTTGTTGGAGACTGGATCTCACTCCATAAACCAGGCTGTCCTGGAGCTCACTGTGCAGCCCTTTAAGGCTGCCCTTGAAGTTAGGATAGTTCTCCTGCTTCAGCTTTCCCAGTGCTAGGATTTCAGGTGTGCAACACTGCCCCTCTCATCTTACCTGCTCTTTTGTGTGTGTGTGTGTGTGTGTGTGTGTGTGTGTGTGTGTGTGTGTTTTCCTTGTCTTTTGAGGCAGCATTATAGCTTTTAAGGAGATACATGTTGATGCTAACACCTAGAGCCATCAGAGAGCAGCTATGTACCCACTTAGCTCTGACTCCTGATCTGAAGTCAGTGGTGGGCTGCAAGCCTAAGGCTCTGAAGTCATCCCAGCAGTGGGTATACTTTTGCTATTCTAGGTCTCTTACAGATTCACCGAACTTTTAGGTACCTGTTGTTACTATTATTATTTATTAATAAATTATTATTTACATTTACTTAGGGAAGGTATTGCGCAAATTCTATTTGGTATATCGTCATTTTCCAATAGCAAAGGCAAAATGTTACTTTATCTGTGCCTTGTTGACCGGCATTTGTTGGTCCAATGCCTGCCATTGTCATACCTTCTACATACTCCAGAAGGGAGGGATCGTCTGTTGGGGTTATTAGCCAAAGCATTGTTTTTTACGAACACCTTGTTTACAATCCCTTTTTAGATGACCTTGTAATTTGATATTTTGATTTCTCTTCAAACCTTTAGAAATAACTTATCCTATCTTAGTGTCATCATAGTTATAAGATTCCATACTGTGTCCCAGATCCATTCATCCAAGGGTGTTGACCTTGCCTTTAATGGCCCAGTTATCCTTTTACATTGTGAGTTAGCATTTCAAAAGCCAGAGATTCAATTATTATTAGCCTAGATTCTCAAACTGGTACCGTTGTATTTGCTGCTGATGTAAATCTTTGTAAGAGATACATAAATGTTTCTTTTGGCCCTTAGATTGCTTTTGTGAAGGACTCTTCCCCCCCCCCCCATTTCTTCAATTCTGTTCTAAGCATTCGAGTCTACCATTCAGCATATATCCAGAGTGTGGTCATCTTACAAAGATTGCCTTTCTTTGTCAGCATAATCTCCATCCTCCAAAAATTGATTTGGGATATTTGTATTCCTGTAGCCCTATTGAGTTGTTCTATAGTTTTAGCTTTATCCTCCTTTGTAACTGAGGCCCAGCCTCTAAAACTTCTATAACCATCTGTCTAGTCTTTAGGGATAATTCTATTGCAAGTTGACCGTGACTTTAACATCTGCTTTACAAATGGTGAGTGCATACAGTAACTATTGTTTCTTCAAATCTCCTTAAATCTAACAAGTCCATTCAGCTCTTGCACAGTTTCTATCATTAGGTAATTTCTGTAGGGTTACTGGATATATTAAAGTTGGCTGTTTGAGAGCCTTAGGCTGTTTCTTTGTAACCTTATAAAGCAATGTTGACGGTTTTTTTTTTGTTTTGTTTTGTTTTTTTAATTCCCCTATCTGGGCCTGAACATTTCTATGATCTGTTTTAACAAGATTTTCTAATATTTGTATTTTGACACTCATGTCAACCAACTTGGCACTCATGTAAGTCAACTTTTTAGGGCTAAGCAAAAATGATCAAACAAATAATATTTATAATAGACAGTACAATAATTCCATCTACATTAATTATCCTCTCCTTTAATGATTCCATTTCCAAACTGTCTAGAATATTATCGAACAAAACTTTTTCCATTGTAACACTATTTTCCATTTTTTAATGGATAAAAACTTGTCTTAAACAAATTCCCCTTTTTTTTTTTTTTTTTTTTTTTTTATGGTGGAAAAAGTATATTTAGAATTAGCCAGCTGGACTAAGTTTAGATGATCCCAATTTTGTTGGCGACATCCAGAGCATCATAATCAGGAGCCAATTGAACATATGCCTTCTTTTCTCTGTCAGGCCTTATGAGGGTGTTGACTTTGGCCACATCTATGTCACAGAGTTTCTTCACAGCCTGTTTGATCTGGTGCTTGTTGGCCTTGACATCCACAATGAACACAAGTGTGTTGTTGTCTTCTATCTTCTTCATGGCTGACTCAGTGGTCAGGGGGAACTTGATGATGGCATAGTGGTCAAGCTTGCTTCTCCTGAGCGCGCTCTTTCGAGGGTATTTGGGCTGCCTCCTGAGCCTAAGGGTCTTGGGCCGCCAGAAGGTGGGTGACGTGCGGATCTTCTTTTTTCTGTGGCTGTGGACACCTTTCAGCACTGCTTTCTTGGCTTTCAAGGCCTTCGCTTTGGCTTCGGCTTTGGGAGGGGCAGGAGCTTCCTTCTTCGCTTTCGGTGCCATCTTGGTAAAAAGGGCTAATTCCCCATTTTAAGAAATCCCATTGACTCATCAGTCTGCTGTCCAAGATGAGAGTGAAGTTAGGCAGCTACCTCCTGTGGCAGCATGTTAAGGAAGGAGGTCCAGAATAAAAACACAACCCACCAGGAGAGGGAAAGCCCCTGTCAGGAAAACTCACCAGGTGATCTTAGAGAAGAAAGAAGTATAGCAGGAAGAGGTAGAGCTGGCTGGAGGCTAACTCCAAAGAGAAAACCTAACCAGTCAGGCAGTGGCTCTGGCCATGTGTAGGCCTGCAAATGGCTTTTTCATGAATTTGTGCCCCAAAAGTTGAGTGCCAGACATTACAGGAATTCTATTTGGTTTTAGAATAAAAACCCAGAGTCAGATATTGGGGAAAAGCTGAAATATCAGAAGGGGGGGGGGGAGAGGGAGAGAGAGAGATGGAGACCACAGCCACTTCTCACTGGATACTCAAGGAAAGGGAAGAACTTCTGCCTTCTCTTACCTTAACCCATCCCCCACCCTGCGTGCCCAGCTATCTCAATTTCTGGTTCAACATTCCTAGAGCTAGGATTAAAGTTGGTTGTTACCACTGCCTGGTGTATCTCTGCCTCCCTAGAAATGGGATTAAAGGTGTGGGTCATAATAGCCTTAATAGCTTGGCCCTGTCCTCTGATATTTCTGACTGTTTTTATTAAGTATATAATATATCACCAGAGGAAGAAGCTTTGTTGGAGAAAAAGAATTGGTTCTTTCCTCCCACCCTATGGGTTCCAGGGATTGAACTCAGGCTGTCAGAGTGTCAGGCCATGGTGTCTTTTTCAGCCAAGCCATCATGCCAGATTCTAGATAGTGATATTTTTTTGTAACAACAACAAAAGGCAGTTTTATATAGATTATGTTAAATATATCTTTATTTTCTTTCTTTAATGTATGGCAGTTTTTGATATACAAGTTTTATTAAATACTTCTGAATACTTTGGGTTTTTTGACATTGTTATAAAAGAAATAGTTTTCTTTTTTATTCTAAAAGGTTGCAAATGAAAATATCAAGGGTTATAAAAAGTTATAAACTGTTTTTTAAGTTCTATTTCTGTCAGAGATTTTTAGTTTTAGTGGTAGATAAATGCATAAAATATATTAGATACTAAAAGTATAAAATTTCATGTGAAGATCTATGCCTTCTCTCTTCTAAATGCATAAGAGTTCACTGAGTTGTATAGTCTTTGTGCCTGGTTGATTTTGGTGTATTGTTGATAGGAATAATGTTTTAAAGTTTATTTTTAAATTTTGTGATGTTTATTATATTCTTCTTTAGGACAAAGCCAAACTTGCTAAACCTGTTGTCAATAAATCTTGTGTGCTTTTCTGTTTGTTTTGTTTTGTTTTTCTGTGGCAGGGTCTCACATAACCTATGCTGTTTCTAAATTCCCAATCTTCCTGTTTCTTCATGTCTTTTGAATATTTATTATTTTGGTAATTTCTTACGTATACCTGCACTGTTGAGTAGTCCTTGCTGTGATGGTACCACCAGCCCATCCTTTGTCTCCTTTCTTACCCCCCCCCACCTCCCCGAGTTATTTAAGCTACACATTTTGTTGTAATTACTGCTTTGGTCACAATTTTTTTATTTAGCCACAGTATTTTGAACTATTGTAATTATGATCTGCTTCCAATTGAGCACTGATTATCGTTTTGAACTAATCAAACTACAGTTTCTAGTTGTTTAGATTAGAGCAACAAACCTTTGGGTCAGGAATTGAGTATCGGATAGCCTACACATCAGATATTTACAATACAATACATGACAGTAGCAAAATTATAGTTATAAAATAATTTTATGGTTGGGGGGTCACCACAACCTGAGGTCCTGTTAAAGGGTTGCAGCGTTAGGAATGTTGAGAACCACTCTGTTAGAGGGTTATTTATTGTACGTTTCATTGTCTTAATTGATAGAACTTTTTAAAAATGAGGTCATAGTTATTCTTATTAAGATTCTGGGGCTGGAGAGATGGCTCAGAGGTCCAGAGTTTAATTCCCAGTAACCATATGCTAGCTCACCACCATCTAGAATGAGATCTGGCAACCTCTTCTGGTGTGCAAGCAGAACACTGTATGTAATAAATAAATAAACCTTAGAGGAAAAAAAAAGATTCTGTTTCACAAGCAACAAAAGAGAATTATTTTTGTCACAGAACACTAAACAAACTGTCAGAACCACAGAGTGCCCTTTTGTTTGAGCATTGTAGGCAGAAAACCTGTTATGATGAGGATTCTACATTTCTCTGACTATATAGTGAATAATATGACCTTTCACCATATTCAGAAATGCTTCTAAATGTTTTTTGCAGCCACAAATAAGAAGAGCTCACCTAAGTCAGCTCGGGCCATAGCAGGCAGCCTATCACTCCGAAGAGCTATGGACTCTGGAGAAAATAGCCGTTCTAAAGGAGACTGCCAGGCTTTGTCTGAAGGTAAATTTGGGGGAATTTGTATTATAATTTTACTGGGCACAAGCTTGGGAATTAATGTGATGTAGCTTTAACCTTGAAAGGCACCAAGGGTGCTAAAATTACAGCTGAACCTCTGATTTTGTGGGATCTTTTGCTGTTTATTTTTTGTGAGTTTTTTTCTTTTTTGTCTTAGTTTTGTGTTTTAAAAGATTCTAATTAT
Source organism: Sigmodon hispidus (assembly GCA_004025045.1). Classification (NCBI taxonomy): domain Eukaryota; kingdom Metazoa; phylum Chordata; class Mammalia; order Rodentia; family Cricetidae; genus Sigmodon; species Sigmodon hispidus. The sequence goes on along the minus strand of PVIH01003141.1, from coordinate 83,154 downwards.
ATATTTAATCTGTTTTGTGTTTTAAAAGATTCTAATTATATATTTAATCTGATTTTCTTGTCTTAGTCTCCCTAGTTTTATTCAGGATTGCTAACATGTGCCCCTGGGCTCTAGTATTTGAAGTTTATTGATCTAAAATCAGAACAATGTTTTCAACTATATATTCTGGACTTGTTAATTTTTAAGTAGCTAGTCAAAAAGATTGGGATATATATTTATTTTTCATTTTGAAATGTTTATTCAGTTTAAAATATACATATAGTAGGCTGGAAAGATGGGTCATGGCTTAGAGCACTTTTTTTGTTCACTCAGAGGACCTGGGTTAGGTTACCCACATCCATATTGTGACTCACAACTCATATACCCACATCTATAACTCTCCTTCCAGGGGATCTGATGCCCTCTTCTGGCCTCCATTAACACAGATAAACACATGGTGCACTGTCATACATGCAGGCAAAACTACTCTTAACATTAAATTTTTAAATAATTATGCCATAAAGTAATTTTCTACACTAGAAGGGCTTTCATATTTATTGTTTTATCCCTCCTTTCCTGAAGGTTCCCTGGGAAGCTCTCAGTCTGGGAGCAGACACAGCTCTCCACGAGCCCTGACACATGGTGTCATTGGGGATATTCTGCCCAAAAGTGAAGACCGACAGTGCAAAGCTTTGGATTCTGAAGCTGTGGTGGTTGCAGTTTTCAATGGCTTACCTACTGTTGAGAAAAGAAGGAAAATGGTTGCCTTGGGGTAAATCATATGCTTTCATTGTTTGGAACTTTAAGTCTGCATTATAATGAACAAAATTATTTCTATTTTGCTAGTGTTTAAGATATGCAGGAAGTTTATTTATTGCATTAAAATGTCAGCCTTTTAAAAAGTGATGTCATTCTCTCACACCCTGTCACTCTCCTCTCTCTACCCACCCTCCAACCCCTGCAAAATGACAGCAGCCTCCTGCCTCAGCCTCCTGAGTGCTTTTACAGAAGTGAGCCACCTCTGCTAGCTTAAAGCTCTTTTTTCCCTGACAGCAGGATAACCTGAGCAAATTTTGCCTTGTGAGATATGTATTTCAGTTTTATGTGTTGCCTGTGTTTTAATGTGCTGTGCATCCTTTCAGAGTATTTGTGCCAGGTCAGGTGTCATAAGTGAGTCACATATTCGTGTGGAGTAAAATACTTCCAGCCGTTCTATTTATTACTGTAATTTTTGTTTGTTTGTTTTGAGAGTGAGTCTCATATAACACAGGCTGGCCTTCAGCTCTTGATCCTCCCGCCTTAGCCTCACAAGTTCTGGGATTACAAACATGAGCTACATGCCTGGCTTAATTATCTGTTTTTAAAATGCTACTTTTATCTCTCTCTTTTTCTTATTTTTAAAATCATCCTCTGTAATGCTAGTTAGAATTTCCAGAAAGAATAAATGATGATTGGCATCTTTTATCTTTATTCAAAACCCATCATGTCAGTTAAACTAAAGAAAGTAATTAAAGAATGTTAAGCCATCCAATATCCAATATTCACCTGCTGTTCTGTCACATAAACATTAAATATGTTTCTAGTTCAACTAATGAAATAGTTTTGCATGGAGAATTTGGAAAGGTCTTTATAGAAAGACCAGCATTCTGATATTTGGCTGATTGGAGGTTTAATTTTGTCCTTAACTCAAGGTTCAACAGTAGTAAAGAAAATCACTAGAGAGCCTGGCATGGTGGTGAATTCCTATATCACAGCTATCAAGGAGATTGCAGGCCAGAGGACTGAAAGTTGGGGGCTTGTGTGGGCAACCTAGCAACATCCTGGCTCAAAAATAAAATTTTCAAAATTTAACTCAGTGGTAAAAGCATATCTTAGCATTTGCATTGCCATGGTTCAGTCCTCAGTATTTGGGGGTGGGGAGGGAAAACTTAGCTTGTCTATCACCTAGTTTGATACACACATTTCCTTTAAGTTAAAGATGCAACCAGGTTTTTTTCAACATGTAAATGTATGTGTGCATATATGTGTGTGTGTGTATATATATATTATATATTGGATATATATATATTGGATATATGGATATTTTGTCTACTTATATGCCTGGTGCCCTTGGAGGCCAGAAGAGAAATTGGATTCTTAAGACTAGAGTCACAGACATTTGTAAGCTGCCATATGGATGCCAGTAATCAAACCTGGGTAGCCAATGCTTTCAAACACTGAGCTGTATCTCCAGACCCTGGCTTTCATATTCGAATTTATTAAAGAGATATCTATATCATTTAGCCATAAAGATTGTGTGTGTGTGTGTGTGTGTATACACACACATAAAATTTTGTGTAAAAGTTCAGAGTTTTTTACAGCAGCTAGATTATGTGTACAAGGTTGAGCCCATCAACTCCCTGTCATGGAAGAAGGAAGTGCACTTGGTGTTCCCCCTCTTCAAGTTTAAAATAGTTAATAGTTTACGGGAAAAAGAGTCTTCAGTGATAAACAAACAAACCCTCACCCATGTTGCTATAAGCAGTCCTAATGAAATTTATTGCTTTTGGGGCTGGAGAGATGGCTCAGCGGTTAAGAGCACCCTCTGCTCTTCCAGAGGACCCGGGTTCGATTCCCAGCACCCACATGGCAGCTAACAACTGTCTGTAGTTCCAGTTCCAGGCAAACACCAAGGCAAATAAATAAATAAATAAAGTTAAAAAAAAAAAAAGAAATTTATTGCTTTTTCAAAAAAGAAAAAGAAGACATTAAAGTAGAAGATATGTGTCCTAATTACTATTCTATTGCTGTAAAGAGACACCATGACCAAGGCATCTCTTATAAAATGAAAGTATTTAATTGGGAGCTTGTGTACAGTTTTAGAGAGTCAATCCATGACCACTATGTTGGGACATGGGACACAGACAGGCATGATATTGAGAGCTCACATCTGATTGTCAAACTGCAGGAGAGAGTCAGAGGCCAACAGAGACAGAGCCTGGGCCTGGTGTGAGCTGTTAAACCTCCCCAGCAAGGTCACAGTCCTCCTCATGTTTTCAAACTCTTCCCTAACTGGTGACCAGGCATTCAAACATAGGAGTCTATAGGGCTATTCTCATTCAAACAACCACAGTTAGCTAGTTAGGGAGACAATGTCAGCCTGCATTCATATGACTTACGCTTTTCTAGGTCTATAAATAGTAGTAAGAACTTGCATTTCTATTTTAATTGATTGACAAACCATTTTAAGAAATAGCAGAGAGATCCTGTGTACCTTGTCTTTGTCCCCTACTGATACAATATTTTGAAAAACTATCCACATATTGTCATAAACAGGATTTAGTACTCTGCCATTTCACAATTTTTTACTGTGAATCGTAAGTGAAATTTAAAAAAAATGGAAATTTAGTATTATACACAAATAATAAGAAAAAAAAGATTTATTGTGTCACTTATCAGACTTTTGAAAATATGTTGTTTTTCCCTCTTTGAGGGCTAATGCAAAAGGAGGTCGCCTGGAAGGAATGCAGATGGCAGATTTGGAGAGTCATTCTGAAGCCGGAGAGTTACAGCCCACACTACCTGAAGGAGCAGCAGCTGCCCCTGAGGAAGGTGAGGAATAGACAGAGGAATTAGCGGACACTTAGTACTTGGTGTAGTAGTAGTAGTAGTAGTAGTAGTAGTAGGAAGTGATGGTTAGTAAAAATGTCACAGAAATGTAATACATTTGAACACCAAGTTCATTTGCCACTTTTTGTGACTTATAAGAACATTGTATACAGAGAACAGCAAAAATAGGCAAGTCACTACATAAGAATCTGTCTTGGGCCAGGCATGGTGGTAGACATCAATAATCCCAACACTGGAAGGCAGGAGCAGCCGGATCTCTTTGAGTTATAAGCCAGCCAGGTCTGTATATCAAATTCTATTTCAGCTAGGGCTACATAATGAGACCTTATCTACCTTATCTAGTTTTTGTTTCATTTTGTTTTAAAAAGCCTTGGTATGGTGCTGCATGCCTTTAATCTCAGCACTTGGGATGCAGAAGCAGGTAGAACTCTGAGTTTGAAGCCAGCCTGGTCTACATAACTTCATAATTTCCAGGGCTATGTAGAGACCCTATCTCAAGAAGAGGGAGGAGGGAGAGGAGGGAAAAAAAGGAAAAGGAAGGAAGAAAAAAAAAAGGAGATGAAGACCATACCTTACTAGACAAGTTATTTACAGAGGCAAACACTACAGAACTACAGATAGTTTATCTACTCAGTCAGTGAATGTACATCTACATGTCAGTCTCTGAATTTTGACTACCAACCAGACACAGTATCATGGGAAACATGTGTGCCCTGAACAGCTGATTAGGGGATGAAGAGATGGTTCCCAGAATAAATGTCTAGTGGCTACAACTACCCAAAACTTCAATTCTCTTCTGGCCTCAGGACACCTGCACATGCATGACATACACTCAAGTAGACACATACACATAAATCAAACTAAGAATCTTAAAAAAATAAAAATAAAAAACCTCACAGCTAATTAGAATATTGTTAATCTTTTGTTTGAGGCTAGTTTTGACTAATGTCTGTAAATTGATGTTTCTTAAATTTATTTTATATTGAGTATATATGTGTGTCTGTTTGTGGGTTTGCATGCATGGGTGCAGTAGGTACCCATGGAGGCCAACAGGATTAGATTCCACTAGAGCTAAAATTATAGGCTGATCTGTCTGATATAGATGCTGGGAACTGAGCTTAGTTTTTCTGTAATAGCAGTACTCACTCCTAACCACTAAGTCATTTCTCCAGGCTTCCTTTGCTCTCATGGAAGAATTCCTCACTTTAACTGTTTATAATGTCCCCTATAACAATCTGCTTCAGCTTTGCAAACCTACCTCAGTTACCATTTTTAATATTTCTTCTAAGATTGTTTATCTGATAACAAATAAGATATTTGGTTATTTTAGCAATAGAAGTTACTTAAAACAATGTTATGTCGATTGCCCTTGTTATGTCTTTTATAGGTTAACAGAAAAAACTAATAGCTTTCAAAGATATTTTGATTTCTCCCAGTGAAACTTTCTTCATTTCAATTTTAGTCATTGATGAATTGTTGTTCAAAGCAAATATACAGACACTACATATTGTTTCTGGCTGTCCTGCAGGAGAGCTGGTATATGGCAGCATTTTGGGTTTTTGTTCTCTTTTTAATGCATTCAGTGAGGAGTTGCACATGTGTACAGAAAGGACAACTTGGGGTATTGTCTTAGTTACTTTTCTGTTTCTGTGATAAAATATCATGACCAAGGCAACTTACAAGACAAAAGAGTTTAATTGGGCTCCAGAGGGTTAGAGTCTGTGGTGGCAAAGAAGGTCTGGCAGCAGGAACAGATGAGAGCACTCATCTTGATTCATAAGCAAGAGGCAAAGAGTCCACTGGGAAAACCTCAAGCTCATCCCCAGTCACACCTCTTCTCCAGCAAGCCTACATATACTTCCAAAAAGTTCTACCAGTTGGGAACCAAATGTTTAATTGGTCATTCATTCTCCCTCTCTCTCTCTCTCTCTCTCTCTCTCTCTCAGTTTTCATTATATTTTAACTTTTTTTTTTAATTAAAAAAAATTCTTTTAACATACCCACCACTATTGTTGTCCCATCAGTCATGTGTCGTGTCCTGTTCCCCCCCACACTTCTTCCCAGTCATACCTCAGCTTTCCCCCACCCCATTCCCCCATCCAATCTTCAGAGAAGGCAAGGACTCCCAGATTGAGTCAATGCAGTGTGGCATATCCAGTTGAGGTACAACCAAGCCCCTCCCACCAGTATTGAGGCAGAGCAAGGTGTTTCTCTGTGGGAATGGGCTCTGAGAAGCCAGTTCATACACTAGAAATAAATCCTGGTCCTACTGCCAGAGGCCCCACACACTGCCCTCTTCATTCGACTGTCATTCACATTCAAACAAAGAGCCTAGTTCAATCCCATGCAGGTTTCCCAGCTGATAGTCCAGCCTCAGTGAACTCCTAATAGCTCAGGTCAGCTGTCTCTGTGACTTTCCTCATTATGATCTTAACTTCCCTTTGCTCATATAATCTCTCCCCCCTCTTTTCAGCTGGTCTGGGAGCTCCACCCAGTGCTTAGCTGTGGATCTCTGCATCTGTTTCCATCAGGTGCTAGATGACAGTTTTATGATGACAATTAGAGTGATCATTAATTTGATTGCAGGGGAGGGCCAGTTTAGGCACTCTCTCCACTATTGCTTGGAGTCTTAGCTGGAGTCATCTTTGTGGGTTCTCGGATATTTCCCTAGCACAAGGTTTCTCTCTAACCCCACAGTGGCTCCCTCTATCAAGATATTTCTATTGCAGAAATATTTATTTGCAATATAGTATATAAAGGATTAATATTTATTGAGGGTTATATGAGCGTTTATGATATAAGTTGAACCTTAAGACAATTTTTGGAGAGTTGAGTGTCCCATAATGGAAGGAAGGATCAATCTTTCCTTCTGTTCCTGTCTTCTGTTTTTCTGTTTGTTCCTTCTTTTTGGTCTTGTGTTCTGGGGGAACACAGGAGCAAAACAGGGATGGAAGTCGGTGTTCCAGGGTCACACTTGATTCTGGCTACTCCCCATAGGGGTCCTGATTCTCAGGATCTATGTAGACTCCCTAAATAATGCCTGAATCCCACTACATATCTCTTTCCTTGTTCTCCTTCTCTGTCCCTCCCCCAGCTCAACCATCTCATTGTGTTCTCTTCCCACCTCCCCTTCTCCCTTACCCCCATGGTCCCAGATCTTATCTATTTTCCCTTCTTAGGGGCATCTATGAATGCCTCTCTTAGGTCCCTCCTTGATACCTAGGTGCTTGAGGGTTATGGTTTGTAGCCTGGTTATTCTTTGCTTTACATCTAAAATCCACTTAGGAGGGAGGGGCTGGAGAGATGGCTTAGTGGTTAACAGCACTGACTTCTCTTCCAGAGGACCAGGGTTCAAGTCCCAGCATCCACATGGCAGCTCACAACTGTCTGAAGTTCCAGCTACTAGTTCCAGGCAAACACCAAGGCAAATAAAATTAAATAAATAAATAAATAAAGTCTCTTTTTTTTTTTTTTTAAATCCATTTATGAGAGAGTACATACCATGTTTATCTTTCTGGTTCTGAGTTACCTCACTCAGGAGGATATTTTCTAGTTCTATCCATTTGCCTGCAAATTTTAGGATGTCATTTAAAAACAAACAAACAAACAAATAAACTTCTGAGTAGTACTTCAGTGTGTAAATATACCACATTTTTTTTTTTTTTAATCCATTCTTCAGTTGAGGGGCATCTAGGTTGTTTTCAGATTCTGGCTATTATCAATAATGCTGCTATGAATATAGTTGAGCTAATGTCCTTGTGGTAAGAATATGCATCCTTTGTGTAAATGTCTAAGAGTGGTATTGCAGGATCATTAGGTAGATTGATTCCCAGTTGTTTGAGAAATCATATGATGTCCTTTCTTATTCAAACCATCACAGCTGTGGTAATGTGTATTTATAGTTTACAAGCTAGCCCTTCTAGAATATGCAGTGGGACAGAAAAAAGAGGTCTTACCTCAGAAGCCAGGAGGCCAGCAGGATGTCTCAGTAGGTAGACACTGGTAAACCTGACTCACAGAGTAGGAAAGAACCAAATACCTGTATGACCACTGGTGATACTTGTGCCTGCATGTGTGCATGCGCCCGCACACACAACTTAATGTAATTAAAAAAAATTAGAACCCAAAGTTTACAGAACTAACCCCTAAAAGTTTTTCTTTCACATACATACCTGCTCACAATAGTAAGTAAGAACAGTAAAGTAAAACAAAATTGACAAATTGAGAGTCAGATGCAAGAGAATCATAAGTTTGAGTCTAGCCTGGGCTACATGCAAGCTAGCCCAGGCTACATAGTATGACCATGTCTCAACATAACAAAACTACTTTTTAGAAAGGAACTGGCAGTTTATCCTAGGCAAGAGCATTTAAGATCTGCATTGCAAGTTCCAAGGTTTTAAAAGCAAGTGATTATTGAAGTCAGATTCAGAAGGAGGTGGGAGGTGGTCAGTGTTCCCAGTCTTAGGTTTTGCTATTGTATAAGAAGTTCTGGGATAGGAAGCACCAGGAACTCAGAAGGAAGATCGCCATGAGGAGCTGGCTTCCCTTTGAGCCCCAGAATAATGATGTAAGGGCAGCTCTAGAGAGGCTGGAGGGGAGCACAGTAGATATGTGGTGCTCCAGGACTGCCTTCTGCTGTGGAAGCCAGTGCTCAGCAAGCCTCATTTTCACACTGTAAGCCTTAGTTGAGTAGGTTTGTCTTAAATCCATGGCTTTTAAAAACAGAACTTAAGAAAACAAACCCCAAAATTAAAGATGGGTGGAAAACAAAGTTTGTTCCTTGTGTCAGATGGAGGACCTGTCATGTCATGTCATGTCATTTCACCATAGTTTCTTTCTCAAGAGGCAGCTGGTGTCTGGAGAAACCTAAGGCCTTGTTTCTCTGCTGTGTCCCCAGCTGGGAGTTTGAGGCTGCTGCTAAGATCATGGGAGTTTTGTGGTTTGGTTTTAGTTGCTTTTAGGTTTGAGTTTTTTAGCCAATCTCTTTATTAGACTAGAACTCAGAGTTCTCTTGACGCAGCCTCCCAGTGCTGGGTTTATAGGTATGCATCACCATGCCTGGCTCTCACCCATTCCTTTCTAACTGGAACCATATAGGTCAACCTTATATTGGTCTTCTGTTTAATGGTTTGATATTGTTACCCTAGGTTAACCCCCCACCACCACAGTCCTTATCCATGTTGATAAACTGTAGAATTCTCTAAACTGCAGAGTGAGCTCTGCTAGAGCAACATAGATCTCTCATTTGGTCAGAGAAACTCATAATCACTTTTAAGGTAATCAAGACAATTTTATAAAAAAAAAATAAAATAAAATCAAGCTTTAGGAGGTGGTTGTACACGCCCTTAATCCAAGTACTTGGAGGCAGAGGCAGGCAGATCTCTGAGCCTGGTCTACAGAGTTAATTACAGGACAGCCAGGGCTAGCTACAAAGTGTTAGTATTTTGTGCGTGAAAGAACTCACCACAAGGAGCCATATTAGGTTTATTGAGGGGGAGAGGAAAGAAAGAGTAGGGGGCAGAGAGGAAGAGAAAAAGAGGGAGTCTCACATGGTTGGGGCTTTTAAAGGATAAATGTCAGAGCTTTGGAGCCCCTGAAGGTGGTGGCGTGGCCGCTGTAACCTAACAATCAACACTTTGTTGTTATATAAAAAAAACACAGGTTTTGTTTGTATGTGGATGCCCAGAATCGAACACAAAGGAAAACCAACCAAGCCCCCCACACTCTAAATCAAGCAACTGAATCAAACAGTAATTAAAGTAGCTCTTTGAAAGTCTTCAAGTGAGACAGACGTGTGTAACTGTGACAAGGGCGTTCAGTGTGGCCATGCTTCTGTATTTCTTTATTTTTCTTTGTTACCCAGGTTAGTCATGGACTTGGTATGAGACTTATCTTGAACTTTTGGTCTCCTGCCTCTACGTCCTCAGTACAGGTTTTACAGACATGAGTCAGATGCCTATGTTATGTTGTTGGGATGGAACCCAGGACCTCAGCAGAGCTACATCCTAGCATCTGCCTTCCACTCCCCCACTTTGAGACAGGTTTTCACTCTATAGCACAGAAACTATGCTATAGAGTTTGAGGTCTGTGAATTTCTGGGAACTCATAGCAGTTATGCCTCCAGAGCCTCTTGATGCTGGAATTACAGGTGTGGGCCTGCAGGTTTTTCCCGTCTTGTGCCATTTCTGAAGTAGAAGTCTCAGTGAATTGGCTTAGCTTTTCTGAAAGTGACAGATAGTTGCTTCAGTAGCAATTTTGGTAAGAACTCTGAATCACTTTCTAGAATTCCTGGGAAGGGTTGTTTATTCTCTATCTCTGTCAACAAGAAAAACTTTTTCAGAGCTAGTCAGCATCTTTCTAATTTCATCTTGTATCTTACTGTTCAGCCTACAAGAAAATTGGCAAAGTCCAGTCATTGGTCCCACGCTGTGACTCTATACAGCTTTGCAGAGGAGGCAGGACTCATAAACAGTGTGAAATGGTTCTTAGACCATTGGTTCTCAACCTGTGGGTCACAATCTTTACAGGGTGGCATATCATAGTCTGTATACCAGATATTTACAATTCATAACAACAGCAAATTAGATCTATGAGGTAGCAACAGAATAATTTTATGAGAGGGGTCACCACAACATGAGGAGCTGTATTAAAAGGTCAGAGCATTAAGAAGGTTGAGAAGCACTGCTATAGAAGGTGGGAAGGGCAGCTGTAAATTATTAGTACATAAAAAACAAATTGTCTGCCTCTCTGTGAATTTCAAACATCTGATATTGTTAAGGGTTGTTTCTCCCAAGCTGGCTTCAGCTGGCTGACATAGACTCTTTCAGAAATTGTTATAACTACAGATCTCTTTCTCATTGTAATATTTCTGAAACTTTTTATAGTTAGTAGTGTCTCATAAGCACCATCAGGGAGGAAGTTCTAAAAGCTGCACTTTGTCTTCAGGAACCAGTTCCATGAGCGGCCACAAGATGGGAGTGGTGTTTCATAGTTGGAGCTAGGGTTTGTTTTGTAAAATATGTTCTAGCTAGGCTCATGTATCTTGGTACTTGGGAAGCTGAAGCAGGGGATTACCTGAGTTTGAGGTCAGACTGGACTATGGAATGACACTGTGTCTGTCTCAAAAACATAGGATTTTTCATTGTTTTGTTTGTTTGTTTGTTTTAATGTGCATTGGTGTTTTGCTGTGGGTGCCAGACTCTCTGGAATTGGAATTACAGACATTACAGTCCTGGAAGAACAGTCAGTGCTCTTAAACACTGAGCCATCTCTCCAGCTCCCACAGTTTTCTTTGATGGAAGATTTTTTTTTTTTTTTTTAATTGCTTCTGGTACATTGGTTGTATTGGTTTGAGTGTTTGGTTGGTTTGGTTTTGGTTTTTTAAGACAGGAATTTCTGTGTAACAGCTCTTGCTGTCCTCTGTAGACCAGATCACAGAGATGTGCCTGGCTCTGCCTCCCAAGTGCTGCCAAGCTCTGTGTGTGTGTGTGTGTGTGTGTGTGTGTGTGTAGTCTTTTTTGAGACTCCTACTTCCTCATTTTTTTATCTTTCAAGTTTCCTCAGAATTCAAATATTCATGACAAATTTAAAAGTCCTTGTTAGAGAATTCCAGTGTCTATGTCACCATGACATTGATTATTGAGGCTCTCTCTGGGTTCTAGATTTTGTCATAGACACTTTTGGCTAGTCCAGTGGTAAGGGTTCATCCTGGACATTTTTATATAATCTCATGAAACTTGAGTTGGCCAGTTTGGTGTCAGGCACATCAGTGTTTGACTACAACAGTATTCCTACTCCTGTTTAGTTTTCAGAGTCCTTAAGTAGCTGTGCTGTGAATTTTGTCCAGAGTTTATTGCTATTTAGTGAGAGCTGTCCCTTCAGAAAGATGTCTACATTTGCTTTTTCCATATGGCAGTAGCTGTTGAACAGGTCTCATAGTAAATTTATGAGATTTGAACCTCAGCTTTAAATCCCAAACCTAGGGATGAACACCAGCTAAATGCTAGATTGTATGCTCCCAAGCCTGGTGACCCAAGTTTCATCCTCAGAGTTCACATGTGCTTGTGCATATGTATTCACGCGTATACACACACACACACACACACACACACACACAAATACACACAAAAAAAGTGCTAGCTACACACTTGAGAAAAAAGACTTAGAGGAATGGAGTTGACCGGGAAGCTTCCCTGAAAACTAACTCTTACAGTACCAGAAGGTGCTGCCAGGGGAGGAAATCTATGGATAGTCCTGCCCAGCTGTAACCACAACAGTGACCATATGGCAAGATACCCTGACATGCGCAGTATATTCTGGGGGTAACCAACAGCTGGCTAATTGGACTTCAGGGGGGAATCCATGCTTGTTGCTGTAAATCTAGCTAACATCTGTCACTGTTAAGGTCATGGACCCTAAAGTCCTACTACCATTTCCCTGAACTAGTCCAGTTGTAATTGCATTCTAAATACTTATCCTTGTACCTGAAGATAAATGTAGCTCTTACCTACTGGTCCCTCATCAAAGGAGCTTCTTTCTGCAGCACACAGACCATTATAGGAAGTCATGACTGGTCAAAGTGCAGTGGGATGCCCATCTCCAGTTGTTAACTTCTATAATACAAACTGAAGGCTCAGGGTACACTACAGAAGGGACAGGAAGTTGTTTTGTTTTTTTTTTTTTTTCTGGGACAGGATTTCTCTGTATAACCCTGCCTATCCTGGAACTCTCAAACAAGGCTGGCCCTGAACTCAGAGGTCTGCCTGCCTTTGCCTCCCAGGTGCTGGGATTAAAGGTGTATACAACCACTGCCCTATGGGACAGGAAGTATATTCAATATATAAGAGGGAAACTATATACAGTGGAACACTATTGAGATTTAAAATCATGTGAAATCACATCATTTGCAGGAACATAGATTGAACTGGAGAGTATTGTTTTATTAAATCCTGTTTTTATTAAAGTAGGTACAAAAAAAACAAATAACACATGTCCTCATTTATGTATAAAAGTTAAAAGTTGATCTTGAAGCAAAAAATAAAATAGTGACTCCCAGAACTTGGAAGAGGGTTGGGTGGGTGTGGAGAATGAAGTAAAGGTAGTTAATGGGCATAAAGAAACAGATGAGCAGCAGGAATAATTTACAGTGTTCCAAAGTTTTGCAGCATAACTATGTTCAACTATGATTAATACTTTTTATAATAGCTGGTAGGAAGGATTTGAATGTTCCCAAGACAAATAAATGATAAACAGCTAAGATGGTAGCTAGTCAGCTGTCCTAATTATTACATATAAACAGGTATTAATGTGCTATACTATGTCCTCTGTATAATTACGAATGTTAGTGAAAAATATATAATTGAGTATCTATTTGAAAGGCACAAATTTATTTGAAACTATTTACTACTAGAATTCTTGGGCTTTTGTATGCATTTCTATTATGTACATCTGAATTTATTAATATTTTTGGCTGGTGACTATTAGTCCTTAAAATAAACGAGATTGGAAGAATGCCTGTTTTTGGAGGGTATGTTTTACAACTTCCTAAGGAAGTTTTTAATGTGGAATTTTTTTTCTCACTGTACTGAAATTAATACTGGTGTCATAAGACTTTCAAGGATTAGGGTATTTAGTTCTAATTGAAGAAAAAAGTAAAAGTGATGTTTTTAAAGAGCTGCAGAGAATTAAAGTTTGTGTGGCTACTGTTTGCTTGTGTTTGGTTTGTTGGACTGATTCATTGTAAAAATCAGTAGGGTCTCAGCTCAGCACATATAAGCTTTCTCTTTCCTTTCACCAAACAGTAGACTCTTATCATGTATGTTCTCCCCTTTTTGCCTGCCAGGAATGAGTAGTGACAGCGACATTGAGTGTGACACTGAGAACGAGGAGCAGGAAGAGCACACCAGCATGGGCTCTTTCAACGATCCGTTCCTGGCTCAGCCCGCAGATGAAGGTGCAGCATGTTGTCATTTTATACAAGTTCATAAAAGCATCATTGCTGCTGCTCTCTGTGCTGCTGCCTCTGCTCACTCTGCTCTGCTGCTTTTACTTCCTTTTGTAAAAAATTACTGTCATTTGTGATAGAACATTGATTCTATGGTAAAGATATGGTAAGTACCAAGAAGGCTGTCAGCTTTTGTTTGACCCGTTAGCCTCCTGAATGGCACTTCCTGCAGTGTCAGGAAAAAGCCTGCAGCCTGTAGCTTGGTGCTGTGTGGCTTGTGGCTGAGGATACTTCAGACCAAAGAATTTTCAGCAGGTATGGGGGGCGGGGGCTGTAGCACCTAAATTCAATTTGTGCCCTGTGCTTTCCATCCTCTGCAGAAGTTTCACATGTATGGGGTTTTTAGTTTTTGTTTTATATTTTATATTTTTTTCCTCTCTTCAGGACTTCTTCTGTTTTCTTGACTACTATAACATTTAAACTCTTTTATTTCTCATATATGCATACAAAACCTGGAATCAGGTTTTTATTCCTTCCTATTCCCTCCAGAAAAGAATTCTTAGTGGAAAAAAAAAAAAAAAATCGAACAAGAGAAATCTGTTAATTTTTTTTGCTTAAAAAAACTATTTGTGCCAGGAGTGGTAGTGCATGGCAGGCAGGCAGATCTGAGTTTGAGACCAGCTTGATCTACAAAGCAAGTTCCAGGACAGCCAGGGCTACACTGAGAAACCCTGTCTTTTTAAAAGTTATGTGTGTGTGAGTATGGGGTTGTACATGTCAGCCAGTATATGGAACTCAGAAGACAACTTCTAAGGAGGTGGTTCTCTTCTTCCACTTCGTTTTGTCTTCCTTGTTTCTGCCATTGCTCTCTGTACTCAAGACTAGGTAGCCTAGAGATTCTGGGTGACTCACTCTCTGCCCCATCTTGCCATAAGAATGCCAGGATTACAGATGTGTCCCATCAAATCCATTTCTAAGGATTTTACTAAGCCTGTCAGGAAAACAGCAAGAGTTTGTGTTCACTGAGCCATCTCCCTGGCCTTTTCTCTTTTAGAATAATTTTCTGTGCTTTGATGGGATGATTTCTACTGCACAGGCTGAAAGTAAATGCATACAGTATAGAGCGAAGTATACTGTGAGGCACCAGGCTTATATCTCTTCTCAGTACAGTGACAAGTATCTGGTGGTTTGCACATACTATGGCATCTTCAGTAATCTCCTCTGCTTCTTTAGAAGTATCCAGATTTGAGGCAACTTCTTAATAGTGCTGGTGGGACTCTGCAGTGATGACTGCTCAGCTCAGGTAGTTTAGTTGTTGGAGGAACATCTCTTATGTCCATGGACTCTGAGATTGGAGAATGCACCATCCTTGTTCCTCGGGCAGTGTCCCAGAAGGCTGAGGTGGGGCTGTGGCTTCCCTCTTCTGATTGTGGGTGTCTGTTCATGTTTGGTTCTTTTCTCCTTACTTAGAATAAGACAGAGGCTTGTTCACCACCTAGCACATTTTTATCAATCAGTAAAACATTTGGTAAGATCAAGTATAAAGACTGGGCAAAGAAAACATACCTTCTGACATTTGCTTTTTTTTTTTTTCAATTTTTTTTTAGATTCTCATTCCAGTTTTCCTGATGGTGAACAAATTGACCCTGAAAATCTCCATTTCAGTACTGATGAAGGCAGTGGAAGGTAATTGCAAACATGAGAACCAAGTTACAAGCTACCTGGGCCTTGAAATTTGTTGGAAGTTGGTGCTCACATTGTCAGCTGTCAGATAATTGGATTTAGTCTCCTTTGTCTGTCATCTCTACCTGAAATAGTAACTTTGGAATTGTAAGAAGGAACACAGTTGTAGTGCAAACACAGTAACGGTACCCCGGAAAAGATTAAGTGGGCCAAGAGTTCCTTCTAATGTAATGAACTAGCTGTGTAGTGCTCAGTTAATTTAGCAAATTAGCAAAGGCAGCTGTCCCCAGTATGGAGAGCCAGCCAAGTGCAGAAAGCACCCAGAGAAAGTCTGTGATTCCTTGACTTGTTAAGCATTGCTGCTCTTCTGTCTTTGGCTCTACACATGGGTTAGATGGCTGTATTTTAAGTTTTCATTAGCTTGTAGTTTCATTAGGGCCTGTATAATAGTGAACATAAAAATTGCTTATGAACAGATTCTGCTCAGTGGAACTGAATAACTAACTATAGACTGACTCTTTGAAATATGATGATAGTCTAAATTTTTATTTATTTTTCTCACTTGCTCATGTGCTGGCATACTGGTTAATGGCACATCTTTATTCAGTTGTGTGACTTACAGCTGTCATTTAAAATGAGTTGAGTCATTGTGGATTGGTTCTGTGAACACATGTAAGGTCACGTAAAGTTACTTTTTTCCTTTTTCTATCTAGTGTGCTTCCTGAAACACTACTGTAGTGCAGCTAGTAAGCTATTTCCATTGGTTGCACATTGATTTCATTGAGTGCATTTAAAGGTTTACACGTACTGCAGTCTGACATCAACATGAAACTGTGTGCAAGAACTTTCCCTCACATTCTCAATTATCCCAAACTCCAAATGATTGCCAGACTTTGCCACTGTGCTCCCAGGTTTGTGTTTGAGCTATTATCTGTTTGTGAAGGCTACACTTAAATCTGCCCAACAGACTGTTGAAGCATGCATGTATGTACATGAGAGCACTCCCTCCTGCTTGTTTTAGTGATTCCTGCTGTGACTCATAGTTTTCTTTCTTTCTTTCTTTTTTTTTTTTTTAAAGTAGCTTTCACTTTTTGTTAATAAAATTACCTTGAGAAAATGTGCCTTTGCAATTTATTGAAACGGGGACCAGAAGGCCATTTTTTTTATTTTATTGTAGTGGCTGTTTAGCAGTATAGGCACTGGCATTTTGTTAAGAGAAGGGTTGGGCTTCTATTCTAGAATTGCTTTTAAAAACCAAAGCTTTCTTCATAAATGATACTTCATAAAGAAGTAGAATCTATGGAAAGAATATTCTTTTTTTGTTGTTTTGTTTGCTTCTGGGGGGTTTTGTTTTGTTGGTTTTTTGAAACAGAGTTTCTCTGTGTAGCTCTGGCAGTCCTAGAACTTTTTCTGTGGACTAGGCTGGCCTTGAACTCACAGAGATTTGTCTGCCTCTGCTTCTGGAGTGCTGGAACTAAAGGTATGTGCCACCATGCCCAGTGGAAAGAATAATTCTTAACCAAATTACTAACAAACGTACATACCAAAGAATCCACGTAGGTGGAGTTTTGCTTTTGGTACTTTAATAGTGCTGGAAAAGGAGCCCAAAGCTTTGGCATCCAGGCAGGCAGGTTACCCTTGGTCTGTAGTGTCAGACATACCCAATGTTTTGATGGTGCTAAGATCAAGACACTATGCACAGCTTGGCTGTGCTCAAAGGCAGGCAGGGAGAAGGGGCAGCAGCATGGGAGTAGAATGCCTTGCACTGATGTTTGCCCTTTCCTCTTGCTCCTCTTGTTCCTTAATAATCAGCCTTCCTACCTCTCTTTTAAAAAAGTTTCTTTTTTGTTGGATGTAATTAATTTTTATTAGTCTGTTATACTTTTTCTCAGTATAAGGTGTGTTTGTGTTCGTTCACATATGTGCTTATGTGTATGCAGATACACATGTGTGTTGAGTTCAGAGGACATCTTCAGGTGTCATTCCTCAGGAGCCAACCACTTTCATCTTACTTGAAACTTTCCTTACATACTTATTTTCTTTGTATCGATTCTTAAGTTTTCATGTATGTGTATGTGCATTTGGGTGTCTGAGGAACACAGAAGGGGACTTTAGAACTTTTATAACTGGAAACTGGAGTTGCAGGCACTTGTGAGCTTCCTGATGTGGGTGCAAGTGTAGGTGCTGGCCATCTAGCTTCAACCTTTTTTTTTAGGTGGGCTGGACGGCAGGGTCTTACTATGTAGCCCTGGGTGGCCTAGAACTCACTATGTAGACCAGGCTTCCTCTGCCTCTGCATTCCAACTGCTGGGATTAAAGGTGTGTATGTGTGCATAATATTTCTGAACAATTTTGACAACTTGGTTCATTGAGTCCTTCAGTAATTCTTGAGATACACAAGTTGTACATTGTGTTCCCATGGGAAATTCATGGATTTTGTATGATGCTCTTAAGTTTGAACACAATGCTTTTTTAAGTTTATCTTGCTTTACCAAACACAAATAAAAAGCTGAAAGATTGTCTTATTTTGTTATTGTTGTGAAATAACTGTAGATTTCTAAGAAATTTTGAGAATTCCCATCTAGCCTTGACCCAGTCTTTTCATTTGTTACTGCCATATGTAATCATACCACAGCAATGATCATGTAATGAATCTCGTTTGCAGTAATTTTTTTTTTCAAAGACAGGGTGTTGTGTCTAGGCTTGTCATAGATGACATGGACTTCCGGTCCTTTTGACCCTCTAGTCTTCAACTCTGGAATATTGAGATTATAGGTCTGTGCCACCATACCTAACCAGTGCTGGGGTTTGAACTCAGGTCTTTGTGTATGCTGCTAACTCTGCATTTGTCTTATTCTTTTTTTTTTTTTTTTTAACTTTATTTATTTATTTATTTGCTTTGGTGTTTGCTTGGAACTGGAACTACAGACAGTTGTTAGCTGCCATGTGGGTGCTGGGAATCGAGCCCGGGTCCTCTGGAAGAGCAGACGGTGCTCTTAACCGCTGAGCCATCTCTCCAGCCCCTTGTCTTATTCTTGTTTAGTTTTGGGATAGCATCTCATTGTGTTGCTTTGTCTGCTTTGGAATTCTCTGTGTAGACTAGACTAACCCCAATTCATAGAGGTGTACCTACTCTGCCCCTCAGATTTTGAGATTACATGTGTATGTCCCTTGCCTAGCTCTAATGTGTCCCATTATTACATTCTTGTAATGTAATCAAAGGATGTTAAGTGCTCACCTTGTATTTTCCCTACCATAGTGAGACTATGTGGCCCTACCTGGCCTGCAATCTACTAGTAGACTACGCTGGCCCTTCTGCTTCCTCAAGTGCTGGGATTAAAGGTGTGAGCCATTTAACTCTTCTATGATTCAATTTTTGTTGTGAGCACTTTTCTCTGAAAGTTAGAAAGAGATATGAATGTGTGCTTACTGTGGTCTCCTCTCTCCACTCAGCCAGTGGAGCCTATGCTGTACTGGAAGTTGTAATTCTTCTGCCTCAGGCTCCTGAATACTAGGAATATGAGCAGCCAAAATATTTTTTCTTCTAGATAAAAAATATGGGTCAGTACTTAGATTGTCCAATCCCACAGGGCTGACGGTAGGCTTGATCCTATTTATAATAGCCAACCATGTAAAGCCTGGATCATTGGCTACAGTATATTAGTTATCTTGAACAAACTAATTTTTTGTTTTCCTTTTTGGTTTTTTAAGACAGGATTTTTCTACATAGTTCCAGCTCTCCTGGAATTCACTCTGTAGACCTGCCTCTGCCTCCTGAATGCTGAGATTTAAAGCATGCATCACCACCCCGACCCATGTTCTCTTCTTTCTGTTTTTCTCTTTTTAACATTAAGTAATTTGTTCATGATAATATCTGACCTATGTCTTTGTGAGGAAAAAAGCTCCTTTAGTATCACTTGTGTGTTTTTAAAATGGGGCTTTACATACTGCCTATGCTGGCTCAAATGCCTATGCTGAAGGGACCTTCCTTCCTCAGCCCCCAAGTAGCTGGATGGTGTGTCATGTCAAAATACTTTTTCAGTTATTTTAAGTTCTCAACTTCAGCACTACCTTATTAGCACCTTTCTTTTTCTGCCCTCTGTATTGTGATTCTGTGGTTCAGTGTTTATATAGTTAGATTAATCTTGACAGTCTGAAGATTTTCTAAGAATTCCCTGAGGTGGCCCTTTATATGTAGCACTTCCCCAGAGTTCTGGCACCACTGTTCTTTGTCCTTTTAATTCCCTTTTCCATAGTGTTGGATAAATAGGCTCACAGGGGATAGTGACGGAGTAAGTGAAACACAAGTACAATTTCCGATCTTGTGTGACTCAGTACATTCCACTAGTTGTTCCCCTGTAATTCATTTACCTACTTAAGGAATTTCAGTCATTTCCAACCTAGAATGTCTCTGATCAGACTTCTATGTGAGCAGTCTTCATTCTGAATAGAATTTTATGCCTATGAGTAAGTAGGACTGTTAGATGTGTGATAATACAGACTTGACTGTTCTGACCCATGTTCTGGAAAGTAACCTGTAAATCCTTGGGCTCTCCTAGGTAACAGCAGTCATTTATGTTTGGAAGCTGATAGTTTATTCTAACAAGATGATTTAGGATGGGGTTGGTAACCCCAGAAGCTAACAGTTATATATGTTCCTAAGATTCCAGATCATCTGAGTCCAGGCAGCTAAAGGAATTACACACACACACACACACACACACACACACACACACACACACACACACACACACGAGTACAGAAGCCTGACGGAGTGTGCCAGCTTTGCAGCACTGTGTCACTGTACACCATTGTGCCAGGAACGTCACCTGGTACAAGAAATACCACATTTGTGACCCTCAGAATTTCCCTGTTATGTCTTCTTTGCTGGTGTGTAACTGTATGCTTTCTTCAGAATTAAACAATGATCACACTGCCTTCTTGTGCAGTGTTGTGGTGAGTTACCAAACCTCAGCTTAATGGTGGAAATCCCCAAACCTGGTCAAGGGGATCCTGAACTTGAAGGTGGTCTTTGAGGCAGGTTCATCTTGTAGAAGACTGTGCCCTAAACTTCTGAGTTTGGCCTGTGTTCAGAAAGTTGGTGTCACAATTCATTGTACTGAGCCATGTTTAGTATATACTGAGTCATATATAAGTATATGCTGAACTTTATAAAGCAGATAAACTTTTTGAGAGGTACTTCGTTTTGGCTTTCTGATCTATATTTATAGAAGTTTAAAGAAACTAAACTCTGCTTGAGGAAGCTTAGGAGCCAACGGTAAGTCCTCTGTAGTGTGAGCTGTATGTCCATCCCACTGCTGTTTGTGAATACTTTTTCTCTGGCTGACACCAGCAGGCTGAGCCCCTGTTGCTTCTCTGCTCAACCTGAACTACTGCCTATGGGTGGTGTCTCCTCATGTGCCTCTAGGAGAGACTGCAGTATGGGCTAGTCTCATTGAGTCTGCCTCCACTGGTGAGTCCTTAGCAATCTGCTGGTGTTCCTTGTCTTTGGGTTCTTACTGCCCTACCATCACTGTGAAGGCAGGGTCTTTTCATCTCCACTTAATCTCTGGACTTCTCCAAACAGATTATTCTTTACATACTTTTCCCTCTTTTCCAAAAAAGGATGAAAAAAGCTAAATAGAAGCTGTGTGTTAGACCCGTTTTTTTGCACCATGAAGTCAGGTCACCTTTAGTTTGTCATCCTACATCTAAGCTAAGAGAAAAACTAAACTATATGTAAACAGTTTGAAGTGTCAGAAAACAAAGAAAAGTTTTTCCATACATTTATTCTGAGGCTTTCAAAGTACAAAGAAGTGTCCTTTGTTAGTTGTTCTTAAGGTAGCAGGCATCTGGGTGCAGATCAAAAGCTAACGGTCGGGGTGGGGTGGGTGACAACCTTATAATCAACTCAATGTCTTTCTTTCCTGTACCTGGTCTTAATTCAAATTGTTATACTAGTGATTCACTTAGAATAATTATAATACGTGGCATGTTATTACTTCAGAAAGAGTTGTTCATTTAAAGTATCAAATTTTAGAATTTTTTTCAAACAATTGTTAATCAAAATGTTCTTCATCATCTCAGCAAAGCAAGCCCCTTCAAATGTATCTTCCTTTCAGAACTTCTTTTTCTTTATTAAGTTATGTTAAGGCCTAAATGGCAAGTTTTATGATTGTTGTAACTGTGAAATAAGTCTTGGTACAGTTCCTCAGGTTGTGGTGACCCATACTGTAAGGCTATTACATTGCTTCCTAACTATAATTTTGCTACTGTTATGAATCATAATGTGAATATCTGTTTTGCAATGGTCTTTTTTGCAATAATCACTTTCACATTCTCCTTCCTGTAACTATTCCTCCAGGCAGACCCTCCAGAAAGACTTAGTCACCATTCACTTGATTATTTCTTTCAAAACTGAAATTCAGTAACATGAAGGGAAAGCTTGGACAACTGGGTTCAAAGATGTAAGAATAACATCACTGAAGATTTGAGGGATCACTGCTTAGCTCAGGGCCGGTTCCACATCTCCTACTGTCTCTTCTACTGGCTCTTTTTCTTACCCCAGTTAAACCAGGGGGGTGGGGGGCACAAGAAGAACCTCTCCTTCTGTTTTGTTACTCTCTCTCTCTGCTGTTTTCTGTTGGGTGGGTGGATGGTAATGGTGAAAGCATCACTTAACAGATTGGCACTTTTCTATGCTTATCACATGTATAAACTATCTCCAGCATTGTTGAGCACCCTCAATCCTAGAACTTGGGAGGAAGAGGCAGTTTGAGGCCAGCCTGGTCTGCATAGTGAGTTCCAGGATAGCCTGAGCTACAAAGAAATAAAAACATGTTGAAGGCACCCTGGAGATTTTGGAAGTTTTGTGTCAAGACTGAGAGATCCACCTAGTTTAAACACTGAGTGACTGAACTTATTTTAGAATAAGACAAATAACCAGTGGTTTTTAACTGCTGAGTTTATTAAGATATTGGCAAAATTTTGACATACTCCTTACCTGAATAAACAGTTTTAATAAATAAAACATGAAAGATCACTTATGATTACAACTCAACTCAAAAGTGATCTGTAGAGTGGGTTCACTCACTTCACTCCAGAGAGAATTCTTTGCAGAGAAATGTCATGAATAAGAGAAAGCTTGTCTCTCACCAAAGAGCACCTAGAGAGATTACAATGATGTATCTGCATTATCTGATACATCAAGATAATTAAAATATTTCTTTTTCAAGAGCAACTGCTGTGTCAATGGAATCCCCTGCCCTTGCTCATGTTTCTAATTAGTATAATAAATAGGCTTGAGTAGATAAAATGCTGCTGGAGGATGCAACAGTAGTTTTGTGTTTTGTTTTGTTTTTGTTTTTTTTTTTTCAATCAGTACTAATACTGGCCTACCATTTGTTTTGAAGAAACAACCATCTTTTCATAGATTGAAACAAAAGAGAGGAGATTTTGTCCTTTACCTGTTTAGAAAGGTAGTAACTTGTGATTCAAAGAAAGTTTTCCCGAAGGTTTGAACAAAACTACAGTATCCTCTTCTGCAGCCTTAGGTGAAAAAGCTCACCGAGTGAGCAAATTAAGTTGAAAAGTATAATAATTTATACCTTTTTCTTCACAAAATCTCTGCAAGCCTTTGATGGGGAGAAGTACTTGAAGCACAGCAATCTATCTGCAACACTGAACTGCACCTTTTCCATCTGCCCCTTGGATGTTGCACTTCTTACTGGCACAGTGTTCTAGCAATGGAGTGCGGTGGTCATGAAAATGCAATGTCGATGCTGTACCACTATAAACGTGGTCAGGATTAGGCTTGGTGTGTTGACATTGCTGACATTGTCCTTTGAAAAGATGTTACTTTCAAGGTGCCTCCTACTTAAATTAAATGCAACATGGACTCTAATTGTATTACTTCAAGGACAATGGATGGCACTTGTAGGTAAAGAGAAAGTATTTACATGTTTTTCTATCTGACCCTGTTGTACAGACATAAAGAATGAATAGCTCCAGTATTTGGTGCTGTAATGTTGCCAACCTCAGATATCCTTTCCAATGTACATATCTAAAAAAGGTGAAAAAAGAAACCTTTGAAATTAGGGACTGATGCCCTTTGTGACTCACAGTGAATGTACAAGGAATAGTAACCTCAGTTGGTGACTTGAAATCTGCTTTCCTATCAGATACTACACTTTCTTGTCTATATTTGTTTTGCTATTTCCTACTGTAACAAAACTGGTAGAGCAAGCAAACAAATTGATGCAGATCATGGTAATTGAAAAAGGGATACTGCTACTCTTTAAGGATCGAGTGTGGAACTTTTCACCACCACTAAATTGCACAATGAAATAGAGGTACAAAACACATAATTCACAGACTATACCTCAGCATTTATAGTTAATATATATTATATAGATACTTTTATATCTGCCTAATATTTTTACAATCACCAGATACACCATCATTAAATATTATAAGTTACAGAAATGTATAGATACCATTAGTTAGAGGGTTACTTATTGCTTACATTAGCAAGCAGCAAATAAGGGCAGAGGATTTGAATTGAAGGGAACTACTTCCTATCACCAGTGGTGTTAAGGTTTAACACTGCATTTCACAAAGCACTGCTTCTCATCTGGTTTATAGAACCAACAGCAGCATAATCAAGCCAATAACCACTACTTTAATATTATAGAATGTTAAAGACTTACCGTACAAATGGTACCTAACTACCTTATAAATATGCACATTGTGAACAAATGAAGAGTTAGTTTTTACAATATTGGTATATTAACTTGACCACACTAGGAGAAGTACTTTTCTCTATTCTCTAGAGAGTTAATGAAATGAGAAATGGAATTAACACTGCTGTGTAGTCAGACCTACAAAATCCTGACCTTTCAAAATGGGTCTGTTTGCCCTAGTTTCATTCTCCCACTTTTTACCCCACTGATAGAAAGCTTATCATCTCATTTTTTTTTCCTTTTCTCTTTATTCTGATCAAAAACATTACTAATAGATAACCACAGAAATTCTTCTGAATTTACTTAGCTGTTTTGGGATACCATATATACCTGTATTCTGCTGCCTCTGTTTTCTTGTTTCTTTAGAAACTTGGTTTGAAACTGGCCCTGCACCTGATGGGTTGTCCTCAAGATCTGGGCTTCAAAAAATGACAGACATGAGTGAGGTCCATTTGTGAGGCAATCATCAGAGAGATGATGAAGTCTTAATACTGTTGAGGTAGAGCCACATTTATTCCTCCTCAGCATTGTGTCACTGTACAAGAGAGAAGAATAAACGACTCCAAGGTCAACAGAAAACAAATACTGAAAATTTCCCCTTAGACTCAACAATTTGACCATTGCTGAAGAGTAGCTGGGGTTTGGTCTTTAATGGTTTGATATAGCTCTGAGGTACCTGTGATATGCTAGAGTCATCTATGTCTCTTAAATTTGAGGATCTTATTCCTCTGTGGGTCTGGAGAATGCAACATGAGTTGTGGAGTTACATACAACATGATTAGGCAGTGGTTGTGTGTCCACTGTGTGAGCCAAGGCTCCAGTGCCTACTCCTGTCTGTTGGCCTGGCTAGCCCATGAGTGATGGGGTGGGGAACATGGGAACATTCATGACTAAGATAAACCAGGCTGCCTCAGTAAACAAATCTGATAGTGTATTTGCTGTCTTTAGGTGAAGACATATTTCTGGTTTGAAACTGGAGAAATGGCAAAAAGTAGATGATTTCTAAGTATAAACAATAATTGAAGTGAGAAGCACATGTCTTGTCACTGTAGTCTGAAGTGGGTAGCTGTCTTTGGCATGCTTTCCACTTATAACTAAACAGCCCTGGCCCTCCCTCAGTCATCTGCATTCTCCCATGCAAGTGGCCTCTGGATTCATACTCAGCCTCCTTCATGCCAATTACTTCATTCCCGTGGGGAAAATCATTTCAGAGAAGTTCAAACTATCATTTTTTCATTATTCAAACTGCGTTTTATAGTATAATATATGCCTTTCTGTCTGTAAACTTTTTAAAAAGCAGAAAATATAGAAGTGCTATTTTCACAACTTTTAAATGGCATTTGAGTCTTCTGTTGTACCTGACATCATCTCTTAAACCATGTTTATTCCTGAGATGAAGGTACTGTGAAGAACAGCATCATAGGTTACAGCCAGCTGAAAGAGGTCTCCAAAAATGAGTAACAAAATTCCACCAAAAGCACCATAACAGGTTATGAAACTCTCAAGTAACTAAAACCTTGAAAATATTTTAATTAAAAATATTCATAGTTGGTTACCTTTCATTTTCTATGAAAAATGATTAAGTTATCTTACTGCATACTGCCTCCCAAGTCTGAGAATATGACACTTTGGTACTGGGTCACTGCATCCTTCATCAGCAGTTAAGACCCATGTAGCTTGTAGTTTTTCACTCACCCAAACAATTGGGGAGGGATCCTTTATGGTCCCTGGGATCTTGAGGGACATTTCCCCCCAAAAATTAATTTTACACTGTTTCCTTTTAGATTAGGCATATCAGACCAGATACTCACGATTTCCATACCATGTATCCTGACTGGAATAAGTTCCAAGCTTCCACTAGTGACGTGAAGGGATGTGGAGGGGGGGGCTGGATGTAGGTGTAGAGACACATCACAGGGACCAGTTGTATGGTTTTGCTAGTGAAATCTCCAATACTTTTTTTTAAAAGTTGAAAACACTATTCTTGAGTTTCCTAGAGATCTATGTACATTTAAGGATTGAACCATCAATGGATTCAATAATGAAGCACATGTACGTTAAGAATGTCTACCTTGTTTCTACTCTGATAGTTATATTTCTGAGAGAGCTAGCTAGCCTACATTGAAGAAAAGTCTTATATTTTATAGCTCCAGGGAAGGTCTGTGCGTGGAATATCGTCACGCTTCCTAATCTTCATGTTTCCACTATATCCTTCCCAGCTATTTTCCCTCCATGGCAAAGAACTTCTTAACATCTTGTTTCTCTTCCCACTTCGAGTAAGTGAGGAGAGGCTAATGCCTATTTTGTGAGGAGGCTCTTGAGCAGAAAGAAATGAATAAAACTTTGGGTTAAACCTGAATCCACGCTGCCTTTTGGAGTAGTGGTGGTGTAAATGATACAATCTAGACGCTGTTTTCCCCAGGGATTTGAACTGTTCATTTTCCAACCCAGAACAGACAGGAGACAAGCTCTCCATTCTGCATATCTGTTGCCCTGTTGAACCCAAATTAAAAGAAGCCAGAAACTCTCCAGCACCACTCTGTTGAGGCAGTGACGACTTGACTGATTTTTCCTCCATTATTAGCTCATTAAGATCTGCTTTCTTTGGTGCACCAGGACCAATCATCTCAACTGGTGGCAAAGACTGGGTACTGTGAGGTTTGCTTGCTTCTATTTGTGTGAGATCTAGGTAGCCTGGATCTTCCAGCACGGTGATTTGGGGCCCTGGGCTCAGGCTAGTTCTATCAGTGAATGAATCCACACGCCCCTCATAGCCTAGATCGGCTGGTGCTGAGCACTGATGCTGAGGCCAAGGGCGTTTGCACTCTCCATGATTCTCCTTATCATCCCCACCATCTTCTTGCCCTCCTTGAAAAGAGTTGTCTGTCCAATCTGATTCCTCACTAACATTTACAGCTTTGTTAATGTCCCTCAGGAATACCACAATAACAGTGATGTTATCACTTGACCCCGCATCACGAGCTGATGCTACTAATTTGTGGGCAACCATGCTGCTGTCTCCATTATTCTCTTTCAAGTGGTCAGACACAACCTTCACTGCCTCATCAGGGTTCACAGTATCATAGAAGCCATCACAGGCCAGAATGAGGTAGTCTTCAGTCCCATCCAAAACAGTTGAGGCAGAATCTGCATCTCCACAGATGTATGGCTTATGTTCAGCATCTCCTGTGGGAATTAGAAGGGAAGGTCATCAGAAGCAGGTTGTGGCTCACCTAAATGTTTAGAATGTCTATGATCAATACTGTGATTGATTGTAACTTAATGAGAAGTTAAAATTGTAATTGGAACACTTGAATTCCATGTTACTTTGATGTTGTTTTACTTTAAGTTTAAAAACTGCAAGTTGCAGGGCTCAGTTCCTCATCAGTTGTATATTCTTGACCTTGTGCCTCTGGCTACAGGTTAGGCTTTGCTGACTAAAGCAACAAGTCACATCCAATCTAAATTTGTTGCTCTACTGAAAATATCAGTCAACAACCATAGAACTGTTGATTCAGTAGATCTGTTCTCTTACTGGTGGTTGGTTTGGTTTAACTGCAACTTGAAACATTGAGGGGGAAACCCTACACTCTGGCTGTTTTCCTCATTAAACAATTTTCTGTAACTTCTTTAGAAATCAGTAAGTTCATATTGTGAACATCAAGAAAGGTTTGAGTTACAAGAGATTTAAAAACCAAGTGTGACTCTCTAAAACCAGGGAAACTTGTGGGTCCCACACAAAGACCTAAGATATAGACTGCTTTGTTTCTGGTCCACTTGGCTTGTCTTTGATGCTGTTTTACTTAGTGTCTGGAGAACAGACAGAAAGTCCACAGTAAATGTCCTCTTGTCTTCACAGATGACCCACCTGTGTTGATGGCTCACCCCTGACCACATATTCTTACTAACAACATAAGCAGACACAAAGGCAGTTTTAGGGAGTGATGTCTAACATACTAGACATAATGCATTATTTCTAGTATCTGCTGTAGATTCCCTCTTGCCTCGGATTTCTTTCAGACATGTCAGCCTCTAAACAGTTCAGTAGGAACCCTGTGATAAGCTATAAACAGTGTGGGCCATGTGCTATATCCAGTATGGATAACTAGATATTAGGAAATTGGATATTTACCAGATTTAATAATTATTTAGGTTAATGTATTTGTAAATAAGAAATAGGGCGTTTTGATCCTACATATTCCCAACTTTACTCCTATTCTGACATGTATAACTCTCATCCACTATCCTGCTTCCACCCCTTTTTTAAGCCAAGGTCTTATGCACATAGCCCAGGCTGGCCTCCAGCTTGCTTTGTAGCCAAGGCTGCCCCTGAATGTCTGATCCTCTTGCCTCCACCTCCCTGTTGCTGGACTCCTAAGTGTTCACCACTGCTCTCACCTTTTACTATGCTGTCCCAAAGGCCTGTTGAAGCTAATTGTAACTTGTAAAGTTTATTTAATCCCCTCTTCTATCTGATTGAAATATTGTTTTCTTAACTCTACTTCTAAAAAATAAATGTGATCTGAGTAACACTGCTCCAAAAACCTCTTGTTTTAGTCCTAAGAAAGGACTGGTACAGCTGTTGGCTTAGATCAGAACATACAAAGATTCGCATAGAGGAAATAGAGCCAGAACTCTGGCTTTCACTCATTTCAGTGCTAAGTGTCAGATTCATTGCATTTGGTCCCCAAATTTGGTAGAGGGTGTTGTAGGAAATTTTCCCAGACCCATTTGGGCCCAGAGGTTTTGGAACCTGGCCCCCAGCGGCTTTTGTCCACCAAAGAAATGAATTAGACGCTTATATCCTTTATACTGTTTGGCCCATGTCTTAAGCACATTACTAGCTAGCTCTTTCATCTTAAATCAACCCATTTCCATTAATCTTCCCGCCACGTGGCTTAGCCCATGGCTCAGCCCTGTACCTCTACATGTTCCTCCTTCGAGGGTCAGATGGAGACTGACTTAACTCCGCCCTGCTCCTACCTGCCTCTGCTCTGATCCTCCACCCACTTCTACAGTGCTCTACATAGGCCAAAACAGTCCTTTATTTACAGCATACAGAGAACATTCCACCACAGGAGGGCAAATACCCATCATGCTGTTGTCTTCAGCCTCCTCTCTCATATGCTAGAAAAGATACATTGGCTCATAAATGAAGGGCTCATGGGGTGAAACAATTGAAAAGCTTTCATTGTCAAAGCTTCTAGTGTTGTTTAGTTTTAAGTGGGGTTGAACTGTCCCTTTTAAAGCCCACTCCAGTGAGTCTCCCAAATTTTCCTTATTCATCAACTCCTTAATCCTGTTAAATTAGATCTTAGTAGATTCATTAACTTCTTACTTAAAAGAAAACTGTAAGACCTGAATTTTCTCAATCTTCTTACAAGAAAGGAAAAGCCCACAGTCCTCCCACCATCACCACCACTTTTGGTGTTGGGGCTGGGTAGAGTTGACCTCTATACACTACCATAGTCAGCTATTTTTGGTCCCATCTCCCTGGAGCTCAGGCAAAGTCTCATTTTCAGTTCTCTTCTACTTACTCTCTTCCTACAAATATACCCAATTCTACTTCTTTTTCTTTTGAACACTATAATATGCAGATTAGCTGGTACTGCCTGTCCGGTCAGTCACCCAAGTGCCACCATGTCTGTCTGTCCATATCTTCATTAGTATGTTCTTATACTTACCAACGTAAAACATTGGTCTCAGATATACCAGTTATTTTCTATTTAAAATTTCATTTTAAAAAATAATTTCTGTGTACAAATGTTTTGTCTGTGTACGTTTGCTCATGACATGTGTACCTGGTACCCAGATACAGAAAAAAGCATCAGATCTTTACTGGGATTAACAGATGGTCATGGCTATCACATGGGTGCTGGGACTCAGAAATCTGCAAGAGCAAGTGCTCTTTACTGTGAGCTATCTCTTCGGCCCATAATTCTGGTTTTTTAGCCCATTTCTCATAGGATCTCTGTAGCCCTTGACTGCTCAGGCCTAGAATTCCTCTTTTCTTGGCATCTGAAATATTGTATTTCTCTGTCCTTCATCTTTTCCTGGTTTTGTTTCTTGATTTAATAGAGCAACTGTCGTGGGTAAGAATATTCAGGGCTCAGTTCCAAGTGCAGTATATATTCCGCCACCTCACACATGAATCACAAACTGAGTGCTTGTACTCACTTTTACAATGGAGCAAACCAGTAGCTACTGAGACATTAACTTTCCAAGCTCAGTAGCCTATAAAGTGGCAGAGCCAAGATTCAAACCTAGAGTGTTTGGCCACTGTGTTACCTTTAATTCATGGGCCTCATCTCAGCATCTTCACACAGTGTGTTTTCTGGGCAGTGTTACTTATGCCTGTAGTTTCAACGTGTGTGGGTGCACACATGATAGGTAAGTGCTGTTGCCAAGATCAAAATGAGTTACTAAATTCTTGTCTCCAGCTCAGCTTTCAGCTAAACTCCTGATCTGTATTTCCAAGTACATACAAAATCTTGTCCAAGATATGCCATCAGTACCTAGAACTGAAAATATGTCCAATTGAACTCACCCCCTGCCAACTGATACTTCTCTATCAGTTTTATCTGCTTTATCATCTTCCTACTCACAAGTCAGAAACCTGGAAGTTAGTTTTCCTCTTCCTCACAAACTGTCATCTGTCTCAACAATCTATACCCTCCTTCGTGTCTTCCTTTTTAGATGTCCTCATCTCTAACACTGTTAGACGTTGTCGCCCATCTAGTCTTCTACATTCGTCTGTATTCTGTGCTGTCACTACAAGTGCTTGCAAAGACAAACCTGGTTGTGTGGTCCTCTGCTTATTCAGCCAGTTAGTGCAGACTATGAGGGTCAGATCTGAAGCCCATCCCAGGCTGGCCAGAACACATCTGACCACTCCACTGTCTGCTCTTGCCTCCTGTGTGTGCTCATTGCTGTTCCTAAACCATTTTCTGTCCCTGGGGTTTCCCTCCCTAAATGGAGTGTATTATCCTGTCCAATAAAGTGTCACCTTATTCCATCTTAGGCTGTCACTTACTCAAGGACATTCTTACTCTGCTTTGGTTTCACCTTGTATTCTCTTTTTAGAATCAAGGCCAGCATCTACTTAAGTTGGCTCTGTAGAGATCCATGTCAGTCTTCTGACAAATACTGTCAGAAGGAAGGTGAAGAGGTCTTGACCAGTTCTAGTTGTCAAAAGTAATTGTATGTAAGAGTGTATTTTAAGCTTGAGAATTTCCCCCTCTTGGCCTTGTTCCAGAGTCCCTAATAGCTCCCTCATTGTGAGGGAGAACTGTTCTTCATGAGCTGCTTATGTATCTCTCTGTCATTCAGCTGCTGATGCTAGTATCTGGGGCACTTCCCAGTTTGCCAGCAGCACTCTTTCAAAGACTGGGAAGAACTCAGGTCACTGATGAAACTAGACCAAATCTTCTTGTTCTCAAATCTTTGGTAATGATAGACGAACTTTGGTTATTAGATATGGCCTCTGTGTTAGCTCCACG
Source organism: Sigmodon hispidus (assembly GCA_004025045.1). Classification (NCBI taxonomy): domain Eukaryota; kingdom Metazoa; phylum Chordata; class Mammalia; order Rodentia; family Cricetidae; genus Sigmodon; species Sigmodon hispidus. The sequence goes on along the minus strand of PVIH01003141.1, from coordinate 51,700 downwards.
TCCAGTCACTTCTTTGGGGAGGTTGCATTAGGCATGCATATCTGCTTATTTAATGTGACCCGATTAATAAGCTTGATAATTATTACAAAGAGATATATTTATTTTTCAAAAGCTGCTGATCTCAAGCAGTCAGCTCTAAGCACATCCACATGAGTAACACTAATTGGAGTCAGTAGGTTTACATGTGAGTCTGGGTGTTGGAGAAGAAGAAGCTGGGAAGGAAGCTAAACCATGAAGCTGACAACACATGTTAAGATAAAGGCAGGTACAGCCAGTTCCTGGAATTTAGACCCTGTAATTTTTTTCAGTCATGTATATGTTGAATGTGTTTCATAGCCGCTTTGCCCTCTTAAAAAGTTTTAGGGAAATCAGTTTTTTTTGGAATGCTTGTAAGGGCCAGGAGTGTACCTGGGTCAGTAGAGCCCTTTCCTAGCATGCATAAGGACCTAGATTTGCTCCCTAGCATGGATGAGGAGAGAAGAGAAAATGAACTTGAATGCAAGATTATTTGACAAATTGTATTTTCCGAGCCCAGTGTGGAGATACACACCATTAATACCAGCACTAGAGGCAGAATCCAGCCTGCTCTGCATAGAGAGACCCTCTCTCAAAACACATATACATACATATACATGTGTGTGTGTGTGTGTATTCCATATTTAAAAAATAATTTTATATAAAAAGTCACTTTTCTAAGAATTCTGCCATGAAATTTGTGATTTGCCATAAAAGAGGTAAAGATAGAAACAATATGAAGTTTGGAAAGGCCCATTTTTATGGAAACATGGAATGAAACAGTTTGGTTATAAGCAGATTTGTACTACCTTGGAGGTTTCTTTTAAAAGAACAGAAACTGATAAATGCTAGATTCCTTAATTTATAGGAGTCATGGAATTTTATGATTCCTTATAATGAATTTAAATGTATAAATAGATCTTCTTAAAAATTTTAAAAGACATCCAGTTATGATAAGCATATAAGTTAGTATCTCAAGTTCCTTCATATTAAAGTTAAACGCAAGACAGAGAGCCAGAAGATTTTGGAGAAACAGAATTAATGTTTTTTTCCTACCTATAGCTCTGGAGACTGATAGACTTCCATTCACCCTCCAGGCACCAAACCAAACTACACAACCTCCAAGGGCCTCAATTCGCTGCTTTTCATCCTAGAGCAGTGCAATAAAAAACAAATAATTGTATTCAGAATTTATTCATCTACTTTACAGTAAAGAAATGTACTGCCCATCGTCTCTGTGAAAAGGCTTTCTGTATTTCTCCTTTAGGAGGAGAGCATAATTGCTGAGATTAAAGGCAAGAATACTACTCAAAGAATCCTAATTAATAACCACAAAACTGCTGTTGTGACATGCTCTGTTAGAGCAGATCATACATACCTCTCTATCTGGTTTGTGTGGTTTCATTAGTTCAACAGCTTGGCCCTTCCTTACGAGCATCACCTGGGAGTCGCCCACCCACGCCACGTGGAGCATGTTGCCTCTGATAAAAGTCACTACTCCTGTGGTCCCACATCGTAAGCTCTGAAAATAATTTAAGACCAGAGTCAAAAAATTAAACACATCAAATTCTCATTGAGAAGCAATTTATAATTAATACAAGCAGCATTTAAGAGACTATTAGAAATACTATTTCATATTACAAATTCATGTTTCTCAGAGCATTTTATTTTGATTTTGAAATAAGGTCTCACTGTGTAGCCCTGGCAGCCTGGAACTTGCTTTATAGATCAGGCTGGCCTCAAAATTAGACAGGGCTACCTACCACTGCCAAGATTAAACATGGGCACCACCATGCCTGGCTCAGAGAATTTTATGTGCATTTATAGGCACAAATTCACTTGATCTGTGGTACACTGGACAGAAATGATTATCAGTTTTGTTTAAGTACAGATTTTTTTTTTTTTAAAGATTTATTTATTTATTTATTATGCATACAGTTTTACAGAAGAGGGCACCAGACCTCATCATAGATGGTTGTGAGCCACCATGTGGTTTTGCTGGGAATTGAACTCAGGTCCTCTGGAAGAACAGTCAGTGCTCTTAACCTCTGAGCCGTCTCTCCAGCCCCCTAAGTACAGATTTTTTAAAAAACAACACAAAAACTAGGCTTGGGAGCTGGAGAGATGGCTCAGTGATTGAGAGCACTGGCTGCTCTTCCAGAGGACTGGGGTTCAATTCACAACCCATATGATGGTGGCCACAGCCATGTGTAATTCAGTTCCAAGCAGTCTAATGCCTCTTCTGGCTTCCATGGGCATTGCATACATGTAGTGCATAGACATATGTACAGGCAAAAAAACCCATACTCATAAAATATAAATTAGCTAGTGAATTTTAAAAACTGGATGAGGTGAGAAAGCTCAGAAGGAAAAAGCACTTGCTGCCAAACCTGATGACCTTAGTTCAACCTCTGACACAATATAGTGGACATAAGGAACCACCTGTTGAAGTTGTCCTTTCCTCCATGTGCACACTGTGGCATTCATATGTGCATCACACACGTACACACAAACATAGTACATGAGTGTGTGTTTAAAAACGGCATATTCTGTGATGTGTCCAAGGGTTAGTAATCTGTTTACTATGCAAACCACTTGAAGTCTTTCTTCTTCCTCATTCACTTTTAAATCCATTCCACCACCACCCCCTTTCTGCCTTCCAAGTGCTGGACTAAAAGTCTATGCTGCACACTAGGCAGCCTCTTTCTTTTGTTTTTTACTCCCTTCCTTCCTCCCTCCCTTCCTTGTTGTTGGTTTTTCAAGACAGGATTTCTCTGTGTAGCCTTGGCTGTTCTGGAACTCACTATGTAGACGAGGCTGGCCTTGTACTCAGGGATTCACTTGCCTCTTTGCCTCCCAAGTGCTTGGATCAAAAGTGTGTTCACCATTCCCAGGCAGCCTTTTTCTTAAATGATTCCAGTTCTTGTCTGTTTTATTTCTGACCTATTGGGTAGTCAGTGAGATGGTGTAATTGTTACTATGTGTGTGTGTATGTGCATGTGTGCACATTTGCATTGTACTGAAGAAATGTCCAGTCTCTGGATATTATAGAGCCAAGACAGCATATACTCACTGAAGAAGATACTTATATACCTTTAAAAACAAAACCCAGAACAATCTTCCCTGCGGTATTTTTAGGGAGCTTTGATTGGAAACACTGAATAGAGAACAGCCTGGGGTTCGCTGCAATAGCTACCACAGTACTTAAAGCTCTTGATCCTGCTGTACTAAAATGACATCTCCATTTGACATGAGTCACCACCAAATGAGCATGACTCTGTTACTAAGGACCTGGCCTAAATTAGAACGAGTGCGTCAGGGTGGTGAAGGGCTTCTTGTATCCAATGAGAAAAACAACTTCTCTTTTTCCCTATATAGGAAAAGTTTGTTATAAATCCTCACCCACCAATAAAATGTCTTCCCACACAGAATGTTCAAAAGCTCAGCCCTCTGGAACACAGGATAAAGACACTTCAGTGCATATGCCCTGGAGAGAACAGGAGGCAGGGCTGCTTCACAACAGGAATAGCTACTTTTCCCCAGCAGTAAGCAGCACATGGGAGCACAAGAAGAATCAAAGCAACTTCTGAGAGGACCACGAATTATGCAGAGAACTATTGGCAGGGCTGGGACACAGTGCCATTGACAGAGCAAGTGAAGAAACATAGTCAGGAAATAGAAAACAAACAGCATGGAAGATTTAAAAAAAAAAAAAAAAAAAAAAAAAAAAGACAAAATGATCAGTGACCCACACTGCTGAATACAGATTACTCCCGCCCCCAAGGTTCACCTTGTCCCGGAACAGAGGGCTAGCCCCAGGGTTGAGGTCAGTGTGGGCTCTCTTGTGCGGCCCACCTCTACCTGTGGGTCCTAGTTGTTACTATAGTTAATAGGGCTCAAGGGGAAGACCTCTGACACTGTCTCAACCAATAGTTCTGGATTATTCTTTCATTAATTCCGAGCCTTGCTATTGCATTGCAGCATAACTAATATCAGGGAAATGGATCAAATACTGTCCTGATATTTTCATCTTAAAAGTTTATGTTCGGGCTGGAGAGATGGCTCAGCGGTTAAGAGCACTGACTGTTCTTCTGGAGGACCTTAATTTGATTCCCAGCATCCACATGGCAGCTAACAACTGTCTGTAATTCCAAGATCTGAGAACCTTACACAGTTATACATGCAGGCAAAACACCAATTCACATAAAATAAAAATGGAAAAAAAAAAAGTTCATGTTCAAGTCACATGGCAGGAATGTTAACTTATTGTATATCTCTTTATATATTATTAGTTTTGAAAAGTAAAAAAAAAATGTATAAAAATGTATTTTTTTATTGGCCTCCCATCTAAAAATCCAACATAGAGTAATTACATAGGTAATTATGATTCATTACCCAGTATCATATACATACGGTTTTGTTTGTTTTAGACTTTAATATGGAACTCAATTTCATTCAGAGTAAAATGCTTAGGTCTTTTCAGCCTTATCAATATAGGGCATGAGTTCTGTTTTCTTCTGTTAAGAGAAAATCAGTTCAAGGATCATCCAAGGATTCTCCTTCTCTAGTGGAAATGTTCCCTAGAGGTACACAGTGACCACTACCTCCTCCTGCAGAATGAAATGTATGGAAGTAATCCCAGTTTCTGTTTCTTTTTATGTATGGAAGTAATCCCAGTTTCTGTTTCTTTTTTTAAAACTATTGTTTTCAATTCACTGTCTCTAGATCTTGTCTGTAAGAATGCAAGAGAAGTGGTCCAAATTCGAAGCTGACAGGTAGTGGGGAAAAAAAGAAGCAAAACTTACCTGCCAAATCCCGCAGCAGTTATAGAAAGGGGCCAGAAAACCACAGCCCGAGTTTCCTTTACAGTGTATCATGTGCCCCACAAAATTATTTCTCAGCAGGGAACTGGATTTAGAATTGAGCAGAGTCCAACAGGGTAATGAGAGAGACATGGTTGGGGGAGAAGTGTGTGTGTGTGTGTGTGTGTGTGTGTGTGTGAGAGAGAGAGAGAGAGAGAGAGAGAGAGAGAATATGAATACACACATGCAGTTTAGATAATGTGTGCCCAGAAAGAACAAAGACCAACAGCCCTTCAGCCACAGAGAATGGATTGAACTTGCTGGTGCACTTGTTGCTGGCAATCATAAGGACATGGTCATACCTCCCTGGCTGCCTTCTGCACAAACCGCTCATCTGTGACACGGAAGGCCCTGCAGAGAGCCTCAGCAGGGTCATGGGGGAACATCTCCTGGCGCACTAAGTTAACATGTAGGTGAACAGAGGCATAAATGGCAGCGTCCACTCCCCCGTGGCCATCAAACACTGCAAAGTAAGCTTGTTCTTCCTGGTCCTGTTAATAGAGACACATAACAGTTAAGGAGTGGGGCATAGTACCATCCAAATAAGCTGAATGGAACGTCCAGCCTCTACTGCGTTTGTCATTCAGATAAGGAGACTGAATGTTTGCCTTTGCTGATATCTGATGAGCTGCTGAGTACCTGTGATGCTAGGGCATCTGTGTTTACACACAGAGCCCTGGAACACATCATGCCCAATTAGTGCAGGCTGGAGCATCCTCTCTTGTGAAACTTGTCTTGTACCATGGAAACCACCCACATGCATTCACTTCAGAATCAGAGGTTGTGAGGAGGAAGAGGAAAGAAAGTATGAGGAAGAAGTGAGCAAAAGCTCTGGATTGAGTACTTATTTCAAAATACCAGAGAACAATAGAAAATAATTGGCTTTACAGCACAAGGTCAATGGTGTTCAAGTTGTCTAAAATACATGGAGATAAAAGCATACAAGTTATGCCTCTTTCCCACCCCTTTCCTAGTCACATTGAGCTCCTAACATATACAGCAGAGTCTCTAAACTTGTTAACCAATCTTGAAGCACATCAGATGCCCAAGTGGCCCATGTGGCTGGCTCTGCTCCAGCGTCTCATGAAAGCCAGGTGCCAGCACTGGTCCTTTTGCATTGTTCAAGTGCCAAATAGTTAGCTGTCCCTTTACTTTCTGCTCAGATGTTTGAATCTTAGATCAGTTGATCTGTGAGTCATCAAGCTAATGACTTCATTTCTGAGTCTTTTCTTGGGACTCTGGGTTCTGACATGGACTTCTGAACAGATCTTTTCTTTTGAGGCTGTTTTTGTTTGCTTCCTTCGGGTTTTGGGGCTTATTTATTCATGTATATATGTATGTATGTGTGTATGTATGTATGTATTTTTCAGCAGTCTTGTAGCCCAGGTTGGATTCAAAGGTGCTGAGGGGGAGCCCCATTCTCCTGACCTACCTTCACACCTGTGTCAGACAGAGGTATGACACAGGCATCTCTGGGCTTTGAAAATGTCTATCAAAAGCACTGCATATAGATGTTCTGAGAATAATGGTGACACTCAGAAATGGTGAAGTCCAGATCTATTTATAGGCACTACCTCTAGCGTGTCTTGCATTTCAAGCAAAACAATCTATACTGCTATTGAAGACTGACTAAACAGAATTGTCTAGAAATAATTCTAACTTAGAATTTATATCTGGACTAAAGTAATACACAATTTCAAACAACTCAGTATAACATCAGAAAAATCAGCCCCCAGGTGGAGTCTTTGGGAAAGGGGGTGTAAAGTCAGGGGCACGTTAGTAATGGAGGCTTTCTGTCTGCATGTATCCCTACACACCAGAAGAGGGCACCAGATCTCATTATAGATGGTTATGAGCCACCATGTGGGTGCTGGGAATTGAACTCAGGACCTCTGGAAGAGCAGCTAGTGCTCTTAACCTCTGAGCCATCTCTCCAGCTCGATAATTAAAATAATAAAAATGACAAAAACAAATACCACTGTATTCTCACTATCATAGATAATCCTCTGTCTGCATTTTTGTGGCTTGGTTCTGTTTTGTTGATGGTGTTTATTAAGACTTTGTGTGCGTGAGACAAACATTCTACATGCACACCCACACATGCTTTGGTTTCTGACTCAGGGTCTCATTTTGTAGCCATCCTCCTGCCTCAGCCTCTAAAATACTGGATTACAGGTTTACACCACCACACCTATCTTTATATTTTTAAAGTAAGGATCATACTGTATATAAAATTTTATGTCCTGTTTCATGTCATTAGCATTTCTGCATGTCACTAAGTATTATTCAGCCATTAATAATTGTAGCCAAATAGCCTTCACTACCTGCTGCACTACCTTCACACCTGTATCAAGGGGACTCTTTCTGAGGTAGGCCTTTGACTAGCTTTCAGGTTTGGAGACAGTATGAAAACCAACCAGGTCAACATCCTGAACAACATCCTTCAAATACAAGTGTACTCTTCAAGTAGGTGTAGTTTTATGGGCACTGTTTAGGAGGTAGTGTTTGGATTATATTTGCAGAGAGGGACACAGCAGATCGCTGCTGTCTAAGCCCAGACTTCCAGCCTGTCATCACTCACCGTCAGCTCTTGACAGTTGTCTGAAGTGTAAAGTTGGCTGCTAAAGGAAAGAGACATTATGCTGGGTATAAATTACTGCACTGCGGTTTTCAAGTTATGGACTTAAAAGAGGAAAAGAAAAGGTGAGTGGCAGGCAGAGCAAACAAACCCACCTTTGTTTGCATTAGTATAATACATTTAATAGAAAAGGAGAAGATAGCAAGAAAATGGTTATTAAGCTGACAAGGCTCATATGGATCTAATCTGTCAGTCACAGAGAAATGTGGAATGTAATTCCCACTACTCCCTATCTCAGAAACCCAGGTTTTAAAAAAAAAAAAAAAATCACATGAAATCAAATTGTATCCGCCTTAAATTTATTCTTTTATGTTGTGGTTGTTGTTACTTCAGTAACATGGTATTCTGAGAATTCACCGAGTAACAAAAATATTCTCCTTTTTAAAAAGTGGTATTTCAATATAATGGTTTTCTTTGGTTGCTAACATAATAGCTTTAGAAGCTTCCAAAGAAACTGATAACTTCCCTTGCTTTCCTGGATAGGAACTAGCTGTCCAGAAGAGATTTTTACTCTCTCAATTTTGAGCCATGTGAACCTATTAAAAATAACAATGCTACTGATTTGGAATAATTTGAACTTACTCAAAATAACAAAACAATTCTATTTTCTAACAGTCAGCCTCCCTCTATCCTATGAGTGACAGTTAGGACACTGGTCCTTTTCCAGCAGGACCATGTGCACCAACTCTCAGAATGCCCTTTACCTCCAGGTTGAAGAGCATGTTAAAGTCAGGGATGCAGACGTGTTTGTCCTCCATTTTCCTCCGCATGTTTTTGATGGCATGGATTGATGTTTCGTAATAAATCTGAGGCCTCCTGCGTAGAGGGAAGTCTTTTACCCAGTTGCAGCAAATCTCGTGTAGTTTGCTGAAGACAGAGCGGGCCAATTTCACTGTCTCGATTTCTGTGAAGGAAACAGACTCCAATGAAGAGCCACACTGCTTTCCACTCCCCTGCTTGGTAAGGACAGAAGTAGTCACCCTAGTCAGGGGCCCTGCTTCTGAAGAGAGGAAATGACAGTATCCATAGTAGAAAGCCATCAGCTGCCATCAAGATCACCCGCTGTGGCAGGAGAAGACCACCAGACCTCTGCCCTCTAGGCCAGATCACCCTTCACTGTTAGGAGCTGCTATGATTATCACATGGAGCACCGAGCTTTCTAGGCTCAGAGTGACTGAAACATTCAGCCAAAAGGTTGGGAAAGGCACATGAAAAACAGCTGGCAGACTGCTCTTGCTTTCTCTCTCTCTCTGTCTCTCTCTCTCTCTCTTTTTCTCTCTCTCTCTGCCCTTCCTCCCTCTAGATCTCTTACGTTTTGTCTCTACTATACTGAATAGACCATCATTTGAAACTGAGTTATATATTTTCTTTGATATGTTAAATTTTTAGGCAATAGGGTAACTAATATGTTAAAGGTTTGTTTACTGGGGGAGCAACCTGAATCCTAACTGCGTATATATAGGAGTCTTCACCTGAGTATACTACTTTAATTTAAAATATATATTCTTAGGATCTCATTATGTAGCTCTGGTTGTCCTGGAACTCAGAAATCCACCTGCCTCTCCCTCCAGAGTGCTGGGATTAAAGGCATGTGCCACCATTACAGGCTTTATTTTTATTTATCTGTTTGTTTCATTCAGTCTTGCTATGTAGTTTAAGCTGGCCTTGGTCTTGATTTTACCTTCCCAAATGCTGGGATTTTAGGCATGACCACCACACCTGGCTCACATCACCTTAGCTCTACAGTTTGATCCATCACTTAACCTGGCTGCTGAAGCCAACTTCTGTCCCTTGACACATGACTAATGTGTGTTGAAGAGACTCTGTCTAACATCTTTAACCATCTAGCAAAGCTATCTTCAACTCATTTGTACCTACTCAACCAAAAGATTAGATTTTCAGTACTCAGTTTGAAAAAAATACTATAGAAACTTGCTTTACTAAACTAGACACAGTTTGACAGTCTGAGGAAGTGTGTGGCAGACGGGCAATGAATACAGATGCTTTCTCCAGCCCAGAACAGAAGTCTCAAAGAGAGACTGTGTGTTCCTCAGCAGCACGGAATGAACTTTGGACTCCAATTCTTTATTTCCAGTCATGCTTTAGCCTTGATTCTGACTCCATTTCTACTCTTAGGCATAACTCTTACATGAGTTTTCCTTGCTTGTAGTGTTGGGGACAGAACTGGGGCCCTTTACATGCCAAGCAGCACTGTGCACGCTATATCTTTTTAAGACAGAATCCCCCAGGCTGTCCTCAAACCCAGGATACTCCCAAGTGCTGAAATTAGCTTCCCAAGTTGCATTTAGCACATACTACTATCCAGCACAAACTCTCCCACCCCTTTTCTGAACAGGGTCTCACTCTTTTCCCAGGCTAACCAGATCTCAAATTCATTCTGCTTCAGCCTCTTGACTACTGGGGTTAGAGGTGTCAACCACTACATTCAACTCAATTTTTTTTTTAGTGATTGCATTCAGAAAGCTAGTCTCAAAGATTTTATTTCTGTTTTTCTTTATTATTAATATACAACAGTAATAGTTGATGTTTTTTGAACCCTTTAACATTTTCCTGTGTTTGCTTGTTTGTTTTGAAACAGGGTCTCATTAGCATAGGCTGTTCTTAGGCTCTTCAATGCTGTCTGTGACTTACGGGCACCACCATACCCAGCCTCCTCTTCCCAATTTTATATTATAGAATAACAAGTATATATTTGTATATTTGAAAGAAAAATTAAGTTCAAAGAGGAGATACCCAAGGAGTCATATACAAGAAATGAACAAGCCAATAAACAGCCAAATAGTTCTCTTACATTATGTGACATGAAATTTTTTCTTTTCCTTTTTTTTTTTTTTTTTTTTTTTTTTTTTTTTTTTTGTGGTGGGGGCGTTGAGGAAGGTTCCTGGCTGTCCTAGAACTCACTCTGTAGAATAGTCTGGCCTCAAATTATTGAGATCCACCTGCTTCTGCCTCCCTGAGTGTACCAGCACTGCCTGGGCTTGTTTACTCTTTTAAGGACTACCTCCCATAAAGGATTCAGCAGGAGAGACACACACTCATGTAGACCTGACATGAGTGTGTCCTTATTTGGAACAGGCACAAAAGAGGGTTACAAAACAAGTCAATCCAGAAACCTCAAGGGGAATGGGACTGGGTGAGATTAATCACATGCCCTCAGAATCCCAACTAATGATAAAAACTGTTCATTATTCTCTGGTTTGTATGTTGCAGTTATTATGTGTGCACATTGTCCAATAAGGGAGCTAGGAGAACATAAAAGTTAGGCTGGAGAAATGGCTAAGAGGACCTAAGTTCAGTTCCCAGAACTAACACAGGAAGCTGACAACCACCTGCACTCAGTTCCAGAGGCTCCAGCACCCTCCTGTAGCTTCTAGACAGCAGACACAAACATAGTGCATATGCATACACAAAATCACAACACTTATATGCATACACAAAATCACAACACTTATATGTAAAGTAAAAGATAGAGGGCTGAAGAGACAGGGTAGTTGAACAGTTAACAAATACTTCTCTTAGAGAAGATCCAGGTTTGGCTCACAACCACCCGGAACTCAGATTCCAAATGCCCTCTTCTGGTCTCTGAGGGCACCACACACAAATGAAGTGCATGTGCAGGCAAAACACGCATACACATAAAATAATATTTTTAAAATGTAAAGTTGTTTTTCTTTTTTTTTTTTTTTTAAAAAAACTTTATTTTATTTATTTGCCTTGGTGTTTGCCTGGAACTGGAACTACAGACAGTTGTTAGCTGCCATGTGGGTGCTGGGAATAGAACCCGGGTCCTCTGGAAGAGCAGACGGTGCTCTTAACCGCTGAGCCATCTCTCCAGCCCCAAAGTTGTTTTTCTTTCAAGTGTTGAATGAAGTGGTTCATACAGTCCCTCTTGTCCAGAGCTTATGTAAATTAATCTTCTCATGTTGCCCAAGCTGGCCTGGGACTCCCTATTTAAACCAGGCTCAACTCAGATTTGTGATGATCCTTTTGCCTCTGCTTCCCGAGTCCTGGGAGTGTGGGGCTGTGTCACTGTACCCAACTTCTCCAAGGCTGAGTTGTCTCACTAGTCTGTCCCTGTCTCCCCTGTCGCTTGCTCCTTGTGTTCATATTTCACTTTGTTCATACCAGCTTTTGTAACTTTTGTTTTTGATTTATTTTTAATTGTGTTTGGGGGGAGGGGGGATGCATTTGAGCACTGAGGCCAGAGTCATTAGATCCCCAGAGCTGGAGCTACAGATAACTATGCGCCACCTGATGTGGGTGTTGTTAAGTAAGTTCAAGTTGTCTGCAAGAGCAGTGCACACTAGCCACTAAACCATCTCTCTCTGTTAGAGCTCTCGAACCACATTTTGTAGCAGTAGATAGCATTGATGATATTTACTGGATACTCTATGTCTCTAGAATATTTCACAAAGGTAAATTTTATTAAAGCAGATAGACTATGGTAATTGTGTTTGGAAAAGCATGATACAACATCTCACATTCATCAGAGGCTCAAGTAGATGAGTAACTAACCTTTTGTACATCTCCATAGTCCTTGCTTGTTTATAGACCCTCACTCATGTCCTCCTTTTCTTCTACAGTGGTAAGTTACCTTGACTGTAATATCAGGAAGCTGTTTTTCCTTTCTGTTACTCTTAATTTTCTTCATTTTTATTTTTGTGTGTGGTGTGTTGTATACATGTGTACATGTCTGTGTGTAGTGTGGGGGCCAGAGGTCAATGTCAAGAATCTTACGTTGTATGCCACCTACTGTTTAAGACAGGGTCTCTTGCTGAATCTGGAGCTTACTGGCTCTTAGAGCTCAGCTGGCCAGTGACCTCCTGGAATTTCCAGTCTCCACCCGCCCAGTGCTAGAATTACAGAAGCAGGCCACCATGCTCAGGTTTCCTGAATGAGCCACTTTCCCAGCCTTTACCATTAATTTTGGAAGATGTTATTTAGCCAGGCATGGAATCAGGAGAATCAGGACCAAGGCTGGCGTCTACCACAGAATAAGTGTGGGGCCAGCCTGAGTTAGAGAAAATCTTGTCTCAAAAAGCCAAAAAAAAAATTTTTAAGGGGCTGAAGGAATGGCTCAGTGGTTAAGAGCACTGACTGCTCTTCCAGGAGACCCAGGTTAAATTTCTAGCACCCACATGGCAGCTCACATCCATCTGTAACTCCAGTTGCAGGGGATCTGATGCAGTCCTCTGGCCTCCAGGGGCACTGTATGCACATGGTACACAGAAGTACATGCAGACAAAATACTTTTTAAAAATAAAAGGATTTTTGAAACAACCAAGAAGAGGTTTTTAAAAAGCACTTAAGTGGGGACCTCACTGTGTGCTATAGGCCCTACCCATTATGCTTCACCCCACTGTAATGTGTGGGCCAACAGTACTCCTGTCGAGTTCTCAAGGGGTTGAATGACCCTTTCTCAGGGTCTCCTGAGAGCATTGAAAACCACAGATATTTATGACTTATAACAGTAGCAAAGTTAGGGTTATGCAGTAGCAACTGAAAAAATTTTATGGTTGGGTCACCCCAAAATGAAGAACTGTACTAAAGGGTCACAGCATTAGGAAGGTTGAGAACCGCTGCTCTAGACCCTTCTACAGTTCACACCTTCGTGCTAAATGAATAAAAGATCTGCAGATAGTTGAGAATCTGAACAGCATGGAGACATTTCTAAGTAATCACAGTGTGACCAGTGGTATTCATTTTAAAAAGCCTTTCATTTCACTTCTGTCCCCTCGTAGGGCTCAGACAATGCTCCAGAGCCAGCATTTAGAGCAGCATTTAGTCCTGAGACCAGCTCCAGCAGGATGCTATAGAACATTAGTATATAAATAATAGCCACTTGAGATGGAAAAATAAAACAAAATAAGGGGCGTGAAAACCATCCAAGTAGCAGTCCACCCCCTCACAGCTGTAAATTACTCGTCAGTCGTTAATGTCATGGTGGCGAGCCAGGGCTGAGTCAGCCCTCACCCCTGCACTGAAGCAGAGTTGAATCTCTCAGCTCTTCATTACAAGGGTTTCACTTTATGCATCACCATCAGAGGAGAGACTGCTTTGTAGAAGGAATTGTATTCAGGTTGGTTCCAGGACAGCGTTGTTCTAGGTGAATCAGTTATTCTCAGTAAAAAACAAGAAGCAGTTCCCTTCGTGACACTTTTCTCTCAGTCTAAAGAGAGACAGGAAGAATGGGAAAGCCACAGTCTCAGGACTGTCTATTTATAACAAATGCTTTGTTCTTTGTATGCCATGTGCATGGGCAAATGCTTTGAAGAGGACAGATGGGCTAGGCATGGTAACATACTTTGTGATCCCAGCACTCTGGAGACTACGGCAGGAGACTGAAGCAGGGTAGTGAGTTGAAGGCCACCTAGTTGAGACACTGTCTCAAAGCTAATAAATAAAATATTACCCTTTACATTTTGGAGTAGTGAGCTAGGGATATTGCAGAGTTGGTAGAACATATACTTAACCATTCAGTTTCTATCCCTGCACCAAAAGTAGAAGTGCCTGGTGGGGTAGTCATGCTCTAATTTTATAAACATAGTTTTTTAACTGCTTCCAAATATGTGTAAGCCCAACACATGAACTGGAGACAAATGTGGCGGCACATGCCTGCAGCTGTTTGGGTTGCTGAGATGGGAGGATGGCAAATTTCAGGCAATTCAACAAGACCCTCTTTCAAAACTAATACTCGTGTGTGTGTGTGTGTGTGTGTGTGTCTGTCTGTCTGTCTGTCTGTCTGTCTGTCTGTCTGTCTGTCTGTCTGTAGATGTAACTCAGAAGTAGAGCATTGTGTCCAAGACCTTGGGCTCAATTCTGCTGGTGTCATGTGTGAGTGTGAATATTGAGCATCATAACCTTGCTATCAGCAAAGATACACAATGATCGATGCGAATAATATTACATATCTGTCAGAGCCCTATTTTAGTAGATATAAAACTTAAGATTGATGAGTTTTGTTATAATTTTTTAAACTTCTGTATGCTTTTACCTGTATTCAAATAAGCATACTCTCTTAGAATGGATAGGTGCATCTGGAGTGCTGTGGCCATAGATAAGACATTTAAAACAGGTTTTCCTCAAACTCTGTTATTCTCGTCTTGTTATTTTACTCTACATCAAACCTTTTTTTAAATTGAGACAAGGTCTTTGCCTGAGCCTGACTAGAACATCTAAACTCAAGTGACCTTACCACCCAGACCTCCTAAGTAGCTGGGACTGCAGGCCCATGGTGTTCCTATTTCTCACGAAATTTCTTGTTTTTAGTACTTTCCATGTAATAGTTTAACACTTAAATATATACTTGGATTTTTTTCTTCTTGCCTCTTTTTATTAATATTTAAGAAAACTCCTGGATAACACAATTGCATTGTATATGCCACAGATATTTTTTTGTAGATCACTATCCACAAGACAGTGTGTTTAAACAGATAGTGGAGAAAGGTGCTTACCCACAGTCCCTTCTGTGCCGTCTGTTTCCTTTGGGATATAGTGAACAGAAAGATCGCTCTGAAGGACTTCATCTGATGTGGCTCTGGCTAAGGCAGCAGCCAGAAAGGAAGGGCAGTTACTGGAAGAGAAACACAAGGCTATTCTCAGTAAAGAGTTTGGAAGAGATTCTGTGACATACAACCCATGCTGAGTGTATTATCCCAGAACTGCACCTTAACACCCAGTAAATGACCCAGTGTGTTATCTGACAGACTCCCTGCAGGTGTTGGACAGATAGTGGTGGGTATCACAGAGCTAGTCCCTGACCAGCAGAAGTTACCGTCTAGCTAGGTAGCTAGTGGTGAACATGTAAACTAAACAGATACAACTTGAAAGGGAGATAAGCTTTATGAAAGGAACAATACAGTGACTCCATCGTGGTACCTACCTATAGTAGGTGGCCACTCATGCCATATTCTTACATATGAAAAAGACTGAGTGGAAAGGAGGGATGAAATACTTCAAATTAGCATGTGCACAGGCTATAAGAGCTCGGGAGGAGTCACAGACATTTTTGAGCAGGGAAGTGCTACTATGAGCTAAGAATTAAAATATTCCCTTGATTTGCTGTGTCAAAGAAAATCAGAATGTAGCAAGAATAAAAAGAGCAGTTTTTATTATATTTTATTATATTTATATTATATAATATATTTCTATATAAATAAATATACATTTATAATAAATAAATTTAATTAATTTATTATATTAAATATAATATATTTAATATAATAAAACATGTTTATTATAATGTCTATTATAAAAATGGGCAGTAAGTACATTGTGAAAATTCATGGAGGAAGGAGGAGGGGGAAGAAGTGGGGGAGTAAGAGCAGGAGAAGAGGAGGAGGAGCAGGAAGAGGAAGAGTAGATGGTGTCTTTTGGAGAAAGATGTTGTAGAACTCTTTGGCAGTTGTGCCGAGGTGAGTGAGTGGCTGACAGACTGAGAGTGAGTCCTGACTTTAGCAGCTATGTGGAAGGACAGGAACCAGGGCGAGAGGTTTGAAGACGTGGACTAATGTAGAAAACAAGAGTTCATTTTAGTGTGTTAAGCTGGAAATGGTGATGAGCTATTTTATAAAGGCATAAGATGACTAACTGGAGTTTTAGAGAGGTGCTCAGATGTTAGGAAATTGGGAATCACTAACTTACAGATTTTCTTCAAAGCTGTAAGAGTAGAAATAATCACATAGGGAAAATGGGGGCAACTGCTTTCTCATGAGTGTGAACCCCTCTGTCCCTGTTGCCTTCTATGCTGTAGAAAGTGGGGGGGGGGTCTGCCTTGTTAGTGCAACTGTAGGCAAGGAGCCATATCAGGGCATCTCACCAGCAAAGAGAGATCTTGACTGAGCCTGGCACCATTACAGATTAGTTTTGGGGAAACACTAGGAACTGTAGCATGTGTGGGTGAGTGAACTATGACCAGAAGACTGGCAGACTGTTTTTCTCTAGCAGGCCATAGCAGTGTTTCTGGTCCCTCACTTTGTTTTTTTCGTGTCTGACTCTAATTCAGGGCCTCAGGCTTGCTAGCCAAGTGCTTTGCCATGGAGTTCCAGCCGCAGGCTCCATGCTATTTTAGAACCTTGTCATCTCACATAAAGTTTGTTACTCTTCCTTTACATGTGCTAAGACTTGGGAGCCATTTTTCTTTCTTTTTTTTTTAAGGATAAAAGTAGCCTCTTTGGCTATCCTGGCTTCTTGCTTTCTTCTCTCTCCTTCTAGATTGCTTGTTCTTGGAACTCAGCAGCCATACTGTGAGGAAGCCCAAACCAGCTTGGAGAAAAGGCATGTACAGGGTCACACGGATATGAACTGAGGCCCCTGTCCCCAGCTAGCAGCCACCATCACCTGCCTGACATGTAAGTGCACAGAGCTTCAGACAATACCATCTCCATCCTCAGATGTCATGAGACAGAGATGGGAACTCCACTGTGCCAATTGAAATCCTAAGCAAAAGAAACTATAGTATAATAAATGACTTTATTATGCCACTAAGTTTTGTCATAATGTGTTAGAATAGTCACTGTAACTGAAAAGCCAGTATTTTAAAGCTTGATAGAAGATAGGAACTTATAGATTAAAAGGGCCAGGCATGGCAGGGCATATCTGTGAGTCAGGTCTATAGCCTGGTCTACAGAGTGAGTTCCAGGCCAGCCAGGCCACTCCGTGAGACCCTGTCTGGAAACAAATAACACCCCTACCCCTCATGCCCACCCCTAAAAAAGGCTGAAAAGATGGAGGAACTCTAGGAGGAGAGTTGGGGAGTTGAATGTGAAAGAGGGAATGGCTGCTAAAGGGGTCAAATGTGGAGGGAAAAAGAAATATCTAATCTCACTGAATAGGTACAGTTTAATGGGAGAGAAACATCTCAAAAAAAGGTACCTCAAAAAAGGGAAAAAATTAAATTTAATCCCCATATATAAAAAAACACAAATTTGGGGCTGGAGAGGTGGCTCAGAGGTTCAGAGCACTGACTGTTCTTCCAAAGGTCCTAAGTTCAATTCCCAGCAACCACATTGTGGCTCACAACCATCTATGATGACATCTGGCACCCTCTTCTGTATACTGTATACATAATAAATAAACCTTTAAAACAAAACAAATAAACTAACAAACATGCACTGCATTGGGGCTGCTCAGTGGTAGGCTGTTGCCTAGTGTGCACAGACCCTGAATTCAATCCCTGGCTGCTTCCTCTCTCCCTTAAGGAAGAGAGTGACAGCATTGTATGACTTTGTGTATTGCCGAGTGCGTACAGAACAATGCAGCTGCATTGGCAGCACCCTGAATTTAAACACAGAGTTGTCCTGGGTATAAAATGAAAGCACACATTCACAAAAAGGCTTTTATATGGATGCACATCACAGCAAAATAAAATGCAGCAGATACAGAATGAAATATCTTTTAATATTTATTTTATGAGTAGAAGTGCTTTGTCAGCTATATATGTGTGTACCATGTATGTGTCTAGTGCATGAAGAGGTCAGAAGAGGGTATTAGATCCCCAGAACTGGAGTTGCAGGTCATTGTGAGCCACCATATGGGTGCTGGGAATCCCACCCAGGAGCTCTTAGACTGCTGAGCCATCTCTCTAGAACCTTTGAGTGGAATGTCCTTTAGCCATTAAAAGAAGCAAAGCACTTAAAACATACAACAGTGTAGATGAACTCTGAAAATATGGTACCAAGAGACCAAACTAAAGCCTGCATATTATAGAAATGTAATTACATGAAAAGCCTATATTGGGTAAATCTGTAGAAACAGAAGTGGTGCTTCAAGGATGAAGTCCAATCTATATATGGAAATACCAGCCTTTGGCAGGATAAAGAGCAGAACCTAGGGTGGAAAAGGAAGGAAGAAACCAGGTGGTGCACACTTTTAATCCCAGCACTCAGGAGGGTTAGGGTTAGGGTTTGAGTTTGAATCCAGACTGGTTATGCAGAGAAACCCTGTCTAAGGAGAGGGAGGGAGGGAGGGTAAGTAGTTAGTATGTGTGAGGTGAGCTTTGCTACTTGCTACTCGGGAAGTACGGGCAGTCCCACTAAGTGTGACTAAGTACCCCAGCAAGTGCTTTTCTAGGGCTTGCATGCCTGTGCCAGGCACTATTGGACTGCTCAAGATATATATGAATAGGAACCATAAACCCCATCCTCCTAGTGCTTATCATATCAGAGGGAGCTTTCTCATTGAAATGTGAAGCTAGATTAGCTCTTAAGCCCTTTTCAGGAATGAGAATCACCTTTGGATCTTGTTAAAACATTAAAGGGTTGTGGGGCCCTCCTGCTGAAGTTCTAACCCAGCAGGCCTGGGTGAAGCCCCAGACTCTTCATTTCTAACAAATCCCTGTAGAAGGCAGTGCTAGGTGACTGGTGGCGTTTGAGACACTGTAAGTGGGCACTTCCGTCTGTGTTCTGCACTAGCATGTGTGCAGATAAAGACTCATCTTGTTTGCCAAGATGTGGGGTTTTACAGGGTGGTAGAGTAGGTAAGGTGAAGAAAAGACATGGGAATTGAAAATCTTCTTAAAGGTGTGAGTGGAATGATGGATCTTGGAAAGAATAATGGTGTGAACCAGTGTGATCTATATCAGTGAGAGAGAGTGTGTGTGTGTTCATGTTCTCACATTGTCCAGATGCATGGGGAGGAAGAAAGCATACATATACATGTCTGTGCAAGTGTCTTCTTTCTCAGGATGGCTGTCCACCTTGGACAGTCTCCTCCTTGGAGTTGGGGGTCAATGTGTTGGCCAGACTGATTGGCCTTGGGCAATGTGTTTCTGTGGCCCCAACACTGAGATTACACACCCGATTTTCAGCATGGGTTTTGGGAATTGACCTCAAATCCTCATATTTGTAGATACTCTCTGAGCTCTCATCAGTACTTTTTTATATTGCAGGTTATGATCCTTAATGAATAGTGAAATCATTGGAGTTGTGACCCGTTTGTCTGTTTTAACAGCATTGGACATTAACCTAGGGCCTCTTGCATGTTAAGCAGGTTCTCTTATCGCCTGAACTACTATGCCCTTTATAGCCTCTTATAATTTAAAAAATACAACTATTAATTAATTCATCTATGAAAAGGGGCACAAGTGCCATGGTGCATGTGTGGAGGTCAGAGGACAATCTGCAGAAGCTGATTCTCTCCTTCCACTATGTGGGTTCAGGGGATTGAATCATAGTTGTCAAATTTGGTTGCAAACACCTTTAACCTTTAGGCCAGTGATTCTCAAGATGTGAGCTGTGACCCCTGTGTTGCATATCATAATTTTTTTTCAATGTTTATTTATTTGCCTTGGTGTTTGCCTGGAACTGGGAACTGGAACTACAGACAGTTGCGAGCTGCCATGTGGGTGCTGGTAATTAAACCCTAGTCCTCTAGAAGAGCAGTCAGTGCTTTTAACCACTTAGCCATGTCTCCAGCCCTGCATATCATAATTCTTAACAATAGCAAAATTATAGTATGAAATACCAATGAAAATAATTTTATGGTTGGGGGTCACCACAACACAAGGAATTGTGTTACAGCATTAGGAAGGTTGAAAACTACTGGTCTTGCTGACCTTAATTTTTATTTTGACATGAAGTCTCACTACACTGCCCAAACAGGCCTCAAACTTGAGAGCTTTGGCTGCCCTTAACCGCTGTGAAAGGAAGGTCCAAATGCTGCCTGAATAGTATTGCCTCATCCCCATTGCTGTCTAGATGACTGATGTTCTCCAGGAGTCAAAGGTTCTGGTACCCACATGGATTGTCTTCACATCTTTCATGCTTTACTCTGATCCATTCAGTTCCTTTGTTTGTTTCTAAAGCTTTATTTTAAAGTGATCCGAGAACAGCACTGTGATCTAGCTCCCTAGAGTTCCACGGGAAAATGATACCTTTTGTGTAATTAAACGATCAGTCTAGGCTCATCAAAGGCAAAGACTGACGACTTGAGAGAACAGAGCACGCTCTGTTAATCTCATCAAGGTGTCATTTGCAGTTCATTTTTAGTTACAGTTAATGTACTTTTCAAACTTTTGTCAGACAGAATGAAAATATTTTCAGTGATGTAGGGAGGAGGGTTAGCTCACTAAGTTGAGATTTCAGACATCACCTCCGTCAGCTCTGTCTGCACGTCAGAACATGGAATCACCCTCATGAGTCAGTCATCACCTCCATCAGCTCTGTCTGCACGTCAGAACATGGAATCACCCTCATGAGTCAGTCATTTCTTAAGGTTTTAACTACTGGAATGAAACTGTGAGAAATCAGAATTGTAGATGTCTAAAGCGCAATCACATCAGAGAATACTTGATATACCTCAGTGCAAACTTGTCATTAGTGCTTGTCATTTTAAGATAACTACCAAGAGTGACTAACATGACAATAACATAGAAACTGCTTTTCTTCATAATTTTTCTTGAAATTCTTAGATGTTGTTGAAGTTTGGCAAAAATGTCATAAGTGTAGCAAACAGCAGAAGATAAACAGTACTGAGGCAGAATGGAGACCTAGACCTGGAATGCTGTTGTTTGGAAGTGAAGAGATGGGTCAGCAGTTAGGAGCATTGGCTGCTCTACAGAAGGCCTGCAGGGGTTCAAGTCCTAGAACTCAATAGGCAGCTAGCATCTGTCTGTAGTCCCAGTTCAGGGGATCCAGTGTCCTCTTCTGGTCTCAATAGGCACCAGGCATGCACACAGTACACAGACAAACATGCACACAAAACACACACATTAAATAAGTAAATAAACAAATGGAATCAGATGCTGTTGCATTGGAAGCACTGCTGTCATTTGGTGTGACTTGAGTTTGACAGTGCTGGCCTTTGAGTGTCCTAGATCTTCTAAAGTCAAATTGATCTTGTGAGGGTAGGTTCTTCAAACACAATAAAGAACTGGCAGCTTTACTTGTTTTATCTAGATAGGTAGGTCAGATGGATGGGTGCATGGATGGATGGATAGATAGCAATACGACTTTTTTTAAAATACTTTCCATCTTTTGAGCAATTTAGACCCTATATGCAAAAAGAAATATTTTCTACAGTTTATTACTTCCTTTTTTTAATCTAAAACACCAAAGTACAGATTTTATATTATTCATGGATAGAAATAGTTTCTATTTTGTATCTAAGTCATACATACATATAGACACTTTCTGAACAATGTTGAAAAATCATTAGAGGTCCACTATGAAGTCTCAAGAAGTAAAACATTCCACTTCTTTAAAGCTATTTGTATCAGTGAATACATGAACATATACTTGAAATTTTATATATAGTTTTTTCAGTGCTATATATTATAAAGCCAGACGGTCAGTCCTGTTAACACCAGAAACTGAACTCTGTAAAAAACAATAACAACATAGGATTTGCTTTAAAGTAAATATTTTTCAAACACAGGCAACCCACACACACACACACACACACACAGAAAACTATGGTCCCAAGTGCCCTGACTGTCCTTTCCTGATGATCATATTGGCTAGCAGCATTGTCTAAGCCTCCAAGTGTTTATTTGGAGAGGTCAATCCTGTCTTCAGTTCTGCTTCAAGAAGAATTGACAGTGCTGCTCACTGGTAGAGTATGTGTTCAGATTATGTAAGGGGTGGGTTCCCACCACCTCAAAGAAAAGAAAATAACACTTGCCTCCAGACATGTCTGGAAACTTCCTTCCTTTTTTCTTTTGAGATAGTGTCTCACTATGTAGCTCTTGCTGGCCTGGAACCATAGACATGTGCTTTCTGAGTGTTGAGATTAAAGGCAGGGCTATCACATACAATGTAGTGAGGGGAAATTAACTACAAAGCACAACTTCCTAATGACCTTCAGTAGTTAAGCACTCTTCAGTGTTTATACAAATTTGTTTTACAGTGTCTGGGCAGTATTTTACAAAGAAACATATTAAATCATCATGGTAACTACCCAGATAATATCAGAAGCAGGGCTGAGCTGAGCTTTGCAATAGTATGCTTATTCTGCACCAGGCCCTCAGTTTGCTCCTAAATACAGGATGGAGGGAAGGAGTTGGGATTAGCAGAGTAGCAAGGAAAGTGAAACTTTAGTACAGAGCATGCTCATTTTTTGAGACCTCTAGACTTAGTAGATACTTCATACACTCAAAAATCACTAACATTGTAAAAACTGACTTCTCTATGTTGTTATAAAAATAAGAAAGAAGAGCAGAAACAGGGCTGTTCATCTGCATAGCACATACAAGACCTTGTGCTGTTTGAGAGAAAGAATGGACAAATGGGCCAGAGTCACTGGTTCCTCTGATGCCCAAACATAAGTAGTTACACATCAAGAGATCTGCAGTCCTCCCAGCTCATCGCTGGGATGCTGTTGAGCTGACTTGTTGGAATCAGGAGGTTATAGTAGAAATAGGAGAAGCTAGAAAGGCCAATTCCAGCAGGGGCCTTGGGAGATGCCAAACCTCAGGCTGGTATTTCCTCTACTGGAAAAGTAAGAAAATGGGATAACTCCAAACTCCAAATGCTACCTCTGTGATTCTGTTCCAAGTAAGTATTGTCTTTCATTTCGAAGATGGGTCAAAGGCAGCTTAGAAGTATAAACTCACATGTACAATGGCACATAACTGTACTCACAGCTATGGGAGTCTAGACATTAGTCAAGGATAGTCTGAGTAATAAAGCAAGACACCAACCCAAAATATTATTTCTATAAGTATATGAGGATATTCTGCTGTACATATTAGGTATATTCTTAAACTTGGATGTGCTGGGCATAGTAGCACACATCTTTGACCCAGTACCCAAGCAAATCTCCGAGTTTCAGACAAAGCAGGTCTACATAGCAAGTTTTGGGACAGCCAAGGCTGATAGGGAGACCGTGACTCAATGAGTAAGTACCATTCATTGATCTTGATGTGCATTAGTTAGGACACACTTCTCTGGACTGTAGCATGCCATGTATAGCATGCCATGAACTTCATATGGAACAATACTGTTGCCAAGTACTATGGAGCTTTTATTATTTTTTGTTTTGTTTTTGAGGCAGGGTCTTTCTGTGTAGCCCTAGCTGTCATGAAACTCACAATGTGTAACAGCTGGTCTCACAGGGATCTGACTGCTAGGATTAAAGGTGTGAGCCACCATGCCCAGCTAGAGCTTTGTATTTTAAACAACAATTTATCCTCCTGCTTATAAATAATTCCAACACTATTGTTCTGTCTCCTTGTGGACTAAATAAGTCAGTGTGGTCACTGGTCGGTACTTTGCATTAGTGATGGGGGTTGAGGCTGGGATGATGAAGGCTGCCTCTGTGAGCACTGTGTGCTATCTTGGTATAAATAGATTAACACACTATAGAAACAATAAATTTGCTTTGTTTTCAGATATCAAGAGTGGATCTTTTCTCATCGACTTGTTAGTATAGTATCAAGCATATTAGGATAGATACATTTTAAGGCTGCAAACTGAATAAACCAAGCCAGGAAGCACTTTGATTACAATGCCAAACCTACACAAATCACCAAAGACATTATTAGATAAATTAGAGGTTTAAAAGTACATCCTTCCTGACATTGGCAGTGTGGGCGTCTGCACATCACAGCACCCACAGCTGTGTTTCGGCAGGCTGGGCAGAGCCCTCCTAAGGTAATACAAATTCTGGAAGGTGGGACATTTCCATCAATTAACCCTGAGAGTTTCCACTGAACAGTTCCTAGCCCACAGGATCATGGCAGTGACGTCTCAGCATGTGTCTGCCTGGGTGATTGCTAGCAACCCCCATCTTCTTTAACCATAAGGATTTTAAGTCTAAAATAGCACATTCAACTAAAAATAAATAAGGCAAATCCTCTACCTGACAGTATTCTTTTTCTTAGTGGCCTATGTGTTGTTAATGGGCTGGATTTCTTCCCCTGTAGGTTGTTCTTCTTTGTTTAGCAACCTCTAGGAATGCCACCTGGAGTCAGATGGCAGTGCCCACACAGCACAGGTTCTTTCATTCTCTTGTAGAGAGACTAATGCCTACCTGGTGCCTCACTCCTCTGCTCCAAGCTTGGGATTCACAGCAGAAGTCTCCCTGCTGCGCCTATCGGCACAATCTCAGCAACTGATTGCAAATTCAAGAAAAGCCTACAGTATCCCAAGTTTTCTGTGAGCTCTAATTTGCTACGAGGTCATCCAAAACTAAGCTAACAGTAGTACAAGATAAGTACAAGATCACAAAGTACTTATCCTAGCAGGAAACCATGTCACCTCCCAAAGCAGACTGAACAGCCTGTGTCCTCCTTGCCAAAGTATCCCCATGTGATCTTTCCCTTGCTGGATCCCGTGTGCTCAGGTCTGTCACCTTAAGGGTTTCAGACAGCACAATGCTGCATTTTCTTTCCTGGGTGTCTGAACATGGCACCCTCCTGCATTACAGGGTACTGTCTGCTCTGATGGGCGTTCTCTTCCTGGCTCTTGAATCTTGCTTTGAGGCTGCATGTTTTCCTTTTACACTGACCTCTGTCATGTCTGTGCATGTCCCACAATGCAATGTTCATCTGCTTTGGAAAGAGCTGCCCAGTGCCTGTGTCCATGCTCTGCACACTGAAGAGCTGCTGGCCAAGATGTCTTCACTTTGAATGAGTGTTTCCTTAAATTATGTACTTTCTTGGGGGACAGGGAGTGTGTGTGGAGGTCAGAGGACAGTTCTCGGGTTGGTTTATTTCCAAGCTTATGTGTGGCTGTGACAATGAGGAGTCAGGGAAGGAAGTACTTCCAGAAGGAAGTTGAGTATGTGAGCAGTGTCATTGCAGAGTCCATGCCATCCACTGAAATCCGTAAGCCTGAAACCTCTGTCACTACATGCACTTTGAATAGGATTTAAAAATTCTGGTTAAATGTAAATTTGTAACAACTGAGTGATTTTGAGAGTTAATACCAAGTCAACTAAAATGTATGATGTTTTTATAATTGCCTTTCATTTTCCCTCCTGCTCTCTGAATTCTTCACATCACCAGGCGAAGTCTGTAGCAGATTGCAGAGTTCTCTCTAGTCTGAACAGCATATGTGCATTCACCAAGATTTAAATAAATCTCCGAGAAGGAAAAGTTGTGGTTTATCTTCCTAATTTATTTTAACAATATAGTTCACATAGAAATTCCTTTCTTTTAAATACCTGATTTTTAAATTATGGTAAACCCTCAAGTATATTCTGGGAACAGAGGTCAAAGAAAGAACTTTGGTCTTTGAAATGATCACAGTTTATTCTGATTATTTTTCGTGGGTCTTTTGCTGTTGTTTTGGGTGAAGTGAGACAGGGTCTCTCTACATAGCTCTGGAACTCACTATATAGATTGGAATAGCCTCAAACTCGGAGAACCTCCTGTCTCTACCTCTAGAGTGCTGGTATTAAAGGTGCACCACCATGCTTGGCAAATTTACCCCATTTTAAGACCCCCTAAGGCTAAAGGAACTTTAAACAATGTGGTTGACATCAAGTCAACTTCCCCTTAACATAAAGCAAACAAATAATGTAATGAACAGAGGAGCCCCAACAACATTCCTTACTTCTGGGAAAACCTGCCTCCTAGTAGAAACACACATGGCTTCCACAGCAGTGTATCAAAGGTGTTTTCCATTTCTCATTATTCTATTGTGGAAATTTTCAAATGTACACTACAGTTAAGATACTTGTGGGATATTTGTACACTGTGAAGCTGTGACTGGTGTAATTAAAAGTTGAACAGGAGGTATAGGAGCGATTTCCTATAGAGAGAACTCTAGGGAGAGAAAAGGCGGGGTCACCAGCCAGATGCGGAGGAAGCAGGATGGCCAGTAAAGGTAACTGAGCTATGAGAAGAAAAGATTAAAAGATATGGGTTAGTTTAAGTTATAAGAGCTAGATGAGACAAACCTAAGGTAAAAGCCAAGCTTTCATAATCAATAAGAAGTCTCTGTGTCATTATTTGGAAGCTGGCTGGCAGGACAAAGAAAGACTCACTACATACCTTTCCATTGGATCCACATACCCAGTGCTTAGACTCTACCGTTAACACCATGCTCTTCACTGCTGACTGACTCAGTACCTTATTCTTCATGCACATTAAAGTGACTTACTGATGTCAGTATACTTACTTCTAAATATCTCAATGTGCATGTTATTAACTAGAATTCAGTACTGGTTTACAGATTTTACTAAAGTCTATTACAGAATGCTGAAATTTTATGTCTATTCTGGAATATTGATAAATGTATGTATCTGTGTACCTCAAATCCCTACCAGAATACAGGACCACCAGGCTCCTTTCCAGTCAGTTTTAGCCCTAGTCTCTCAGGGTTCATGTGTCTTTCTGAACTTTTTATGAATACAAGTATTCTTCTATGTAAGGTTCTTTCATTAAGCAAAATTTATTTGTGCATACTGTTAGCACACTCCTTTTCATTGCAGAGTAGTTCCCCCCCCCTTTTTTTTAACTACATAGCTTATTCATATGGTCATATGATCTGTGTCCAAGTTTTCACTGAGAGGAATAAAGCTGCTGTGAGCATTCATAAAGTCATTTTTTCAGACATGTTTTCATTTCTCTTCAGTACATACTTATAATGGGTTAGAGTAAGTGTATGTTTAGCCTTTTTGTTTCCAGACAGGGTCTCACTATGTAGCCCTCACTGTCCTGGAACTCACTATATAGACTGGCCTCAAACTCAAAGGTCCAGTTGCCTTTGCCTCCTGAGTGCTGGAATTAAAAGTGTGCACTACCACTCTCGGCATGTGTCTAGTCTTATAGGAAGCTGCCAGACTTTCCTGAAGTACCATTGTGTATGCACGTACCTACTCTGCCATATTTTGTCGGTGTGTGTGTTATTTTTTTTAAATATTTTTATTATATTATGTGCATTGGTGTTCTGCCTGCATGTCTGTGAGGATGCCAATCTTAAAGTTAGAGACAGTTGTTAGCTGCCATGCGGGCACTGGGAAGGTCCTCTAGAAGAGCAGTCAGTGCTCCAACCACTGAGCCATCTCTCCAGCCCTGTGTGTTATTTTTAAATTAAGGTTTTCTCAGCTTCCTCATTTGCTATGCCACCATGCCCACTTCTGTGGTGGTATATACTAATGTCTTCGTGTAATACTAACTCATTTAGAAAGTGTTTAGAACTGAGAGGGTAAGCAAGGAAGCAGTGTAATGGCATGTATGTATGAAGATGCCACAACAAAACCTATACTTTGAATGATAACCTGAAAATTTAATTTTAGAAAGAGAAAATAATGAGGGTCTGGGAATACAGCACTTGCCTATGTGGGTGAGACACAGCACTTAGGAAGACTGAGATAATATAATAAATAAACAACACATTATAATTTCTAACATCAAGTCATCCTGGAGCTGGGACCACAGCTCAATGACAATACTTGCCTAGCAGGGAGGAGATTCTAGCATGAGTCTCAAGCAAAACAAATCAAATATCCCATAGTTCCAAAGGTAAGAGGAGATTGCTCCATCTGAGGGCTGAGAGAGCTCTGCTGCCAAAATGCTTGCTTTGAAAGCCTGAAAATCCAAGTCTGAACCCTGTACCCCATGTTCAAAGCTAGGCACAGCAATACCATCTGCAGTGCATACCTGTAATCCAAACCCTGGGGAGCCAAAGTCAGGAGGATCCTTGGGCTCATCCAAACACATACACACACACACACACACACACACACACACACACACACACACACACACAGAGTCCACATATGCACATACATACTCTTCAAATCATCTCTCCTACATACACACATACACTCACTTCTGCTTCTATGCCAAAGGATTCCAGACCGAGAGTGTTTCTGTCTGTATTTACCTGGCAGTTTTATTTTTTATTTTTTAAATGTCCACAATGCTAAGTGACAGACTACCCTGGACTCCTCCTCCAGCCTCCTGAATCCTCAAGGCTTTATCCTGTATGTAATGGACATGGTCATATAAATTTGGAGTTTCTAAATAATAACAGAAAGATAGCTATTGATATTTGATATTTGTAAATTACCTTGATAATCAACACTTTAATAGTCTGGAGCGTAAAGCAGAAATACTTACCTGGATGTCACGAATGGATTCTAAAATTATGGAAAATAGAATACAGAAGACTAGAGCAAACTGGCTCAGGTGGCCATATGGGGAATACAGCCTAGATAAGAAATGTGATTTTTATATCATACTAATCACTAGTAAATTCACTCTCAGGATTTCTGAATGCAGTAAAAGAAGTCTCCAGGGAGAGTGGAAATAAAGTGTATAGACACTGAAACTGGTTCCACCAGCATGTATGTACAAAGATTATAATTTTTTCATTTATGTGTCTGCGCTGCAGTGGGTCTATGCCATGTATGTACATGCCCTGTGTGTATGAATACTGTTTGTGCATACCATGGGTGTGTATGCCATTTGTGTGCAGGTACCTGAGAAAGCCAAAGAATGTTAGAGCCACTGAAGCTAGCATGACAGGAGTGTTAAGATTATCAAATGAGTACTGGGAACTGAACTTAGTCTTCCTGCAGAACAGGAAAGGTGAACTATTGAGCAATCTGTCTAGTCACTGTTCGTATTTGTTAATTTGTTTGCTTGATAGAAGGTCTCACTATGTAGTTCCAGCTTGCCTGCAACTTGCTATGTCTGTCAGGCAGGCCTTGAACTCAGAGAGATCCTCCTGCCTCTGCCTCTCAAGTGCTGGCATTAAAGGTGTGGGCCACCATTGTCTGGCCCTAAAGATAGTCATGTGACCTTCCCATAAAAAATGGTGGTGCACACCTTTGATCCCAGCACTTGGGAGGCAGAAAGGTAAGTTTCTGTGAGTTCAAGGTCAGCCAATCTACATAGTGAGTCAAGGCTACACAGAGAAACCTTGTCTCAGAAAAACAAAAACAGCAAGAAAAAAGTTAAATGATAGGGCTAGAGAGATGACTCAGAGGTTAAGAGCACTGACTGTTCTTCCAGAGGTCCTGAGTTCAATTCTCAGCAATGACATGGTGGCTCACAACCATCTATGATGACATCTGGTACCCTCTTCTGTATACTGCATACATAATAAATATTTTTTTTAAAAAGTCAAATGATATGGTTTGAACGTAATCTGTTTTCCCCATAGACTGGTGTGTAGGGAATCAGTTGCCAGGACAGCAGTGTTATTTAAGCCTTTAAAAGCTCCTTAGGTCACTGAGGCAGGCTCTTGAAAGAGATGGTGGGTCCTCCAGCTGTTTTCTACCCGAATATGCTGCCACTCACCTCAACACGGCCCTGCCATTGTGATCCACCACTCACCATGAGGACCTCAACAGACACTGGATGCAGGTGCCACATCTCTTGACCTCCAGAACTATGAGTTAAACCTTCTCTCATACAGTGAGCTGCTTCCAGGATGTCACTGTAGTAAAGTGGCCAGACAGTCGTGAAGGTGGGTCTTAATCCAGGGCATCTGCTTTCCTTTCAAGGGAAGGAAACCTGAATGGGATAAGATGGCACATGCCTGTAGTCCCATGATGCAGAGTTGTGAGTTGAAGTAATCATGGGCTGTGTAGATACATAGAATGAAGTTCATGCAAAGACAGAGAGGAGCTACAGGCTAAGGAGAGAAGATCTGACCTGCTGTTTACGAAGCTATGAAGCCCATGGTGCTATGGTACAGCAGTCCTGACTTCAACCAAGAAATAGCAACAGGGCACTTTCATACTCATATGTGTCAGTTACCTTTGTGAGCCTTTGTTCTTTTATTTGCAGGCTAATTTCTTTAGGGCCCTGGCCACTGCTAATTTAAGCTCTAGTTGGAAATCATTACAAAACTGTGAACTGCCCGCCTTAGAAAAAGTACTGAAAGAACATGTCTTTGGGGCCTGGGAGGATGGCTCAGGGGGGTACAGATGCTTGCTCTGTAAACCCAAGGGTCTGATTCAAAGCCAAAGTACCCAGGAAAAGTACAGGCATGGCTTTGGGAACATACACCATGCTTCCTGCTCTGGCCTCCATGAGTATGTGCACTTGCACATTTACATGCAACACACACAGAACATGCCTTTTACTGTATGTGTTATGTGTGTAGTGAATACGTGTATGGTGGGTACGGGTACATGCCTGTCCCAGCATGCATGTAGAGGTCTGAGGACAGCTCAGTGGAGTCTGGACTCTCCACCATGTGGGTGCTGGGTTCATACTCACTTGTCAGGCTTAAATGACAAACACTTTACCCACTGAGTCATCTTGCTCAGTCATCTCCTGTGTCTTAGTTTGCTTTCTATCTAACCGAAACCACCTTGGGAAAAAAGGGTTTATTTCATCCTCCATCACTCAGGGAAGTCAGGGCAGGATCTGAACAGAGACCATGGAGGAATGCTGGTCTCTGTTCAGCTTACTCTTTTTTTTTTTTTTTTTTTTTTTTTTAAATTTATTTATTATGCATACAGTTTTACAGAAGAGGGCGCCAGACCTCATCATAGATGGTTGTGAGCCACCATGTGGTTTTGCTGGGAATTGAACTCAGGACCTCTGGAAGAACAGTCAGTGCTCTTAACCTCTGAGCCATCTCTCCAGCCCCCAGCTTACTCTTTTATATGATTCAGGACCACCTACCCACGGTGGGCTAGGCCCTCTACATCCATTAGCTGAAGCATTTACCTCCCAGACTTGCCCACAGGCCAATGGGACTCCACACTACTCAATCTTGTGTCAAATTAACATGGGCTAGACTTGTGATGGCAAATCATGGTTATCACCCTGACTGCATCTGGAATCAACTACAACCCAAGCATCTGTAAGGGATCTTCTTGATCAGATTTGAACCAGGAAGATCCACACTTTGTCTGGGCCACACCTTCTGAGGTAGCCCAACACAAAGACACAAAAGAAGGAAGCTGTGCTTGCTGCCCATTTATCCTCACTCTCCTGGCAATTTGTATCATAGCCAGCTTCTTTATAATTCTAACACAGACAGAAGGCCAGGAACCCTTCAGACCTTTAGCACCGCACTGGGAGAGTGAGACATCCAGCCTTGTAGACTGAACGGCTGAATTTTCAGCTACTGTGGTGTGGGACAGCCATTGTTGGTTACCCAGCGGGTATCCCGTAAGCCAGTCTACTAGAGCCCACTTTAATGGATATATTCATTCTAGCAGTGCTGTTCTTTAGAGAGCCCTGACTAATATTCACTGTATTTCATCCATCTCTACAGTGTGGAATTAACCTCAGTAAGCATCTCTGGTTCCTGCATGTCTTCCATGATTCAGGACTTAGGGCAGTTTGTCATCAAACTATGAAATTATTGTTCAAAGTATAACCTTTGAACAGTATGTGAGATGAGATGTGTGAGAGACTTCCAAAGATAGACAACAGTGCACAGTGTTAGCCAACACTGTGTTTAAGGTGACACTTACAGTAACAAAGACACCTGGTGTTTTTATTTTAAGAAACCAAGGACACTAAAGAAAGTACAATACAAACACTGCACCAGAAGAGACTCCACATGCCCCAGAAAGGTTCCTGCAGGCCCACAGCTAAACTGTCCATGCCATCTCTGCACATTACAGACGGGCTTTACTTGAAAGCCAAGCCATTAGTTACAAATCCTTGTTTTCTGACAAATCCCAACAGTGTTTAAAAACTAAACTAAGTTAAAAATAATACAAAGTCTCTGAAATTGACATTAGTCAACATCTTTTTTAAAAAAAAATTAAGGTTGAGGCTGGTGAGCCAGTTCGTCTGGTAAAGGCTCCTGCCACAAGCCAGGTGGCAGTTTAATCCTGGAGCAGGAAGTAAAAGAACAGATTCTTTGGGATGCTATCCGACTTTCATATGTGCATCATGGGCTGTGTGTGTGTGTGTGCCAACACACATACAAATAAAATGTAAAAAACTAAAACCAAAATGTTTATGTTATCATTTGTTTCAAGTACACATTTATATATATTTGAACTCATTTCATTTATTTACAGTCAATTCAGATAGAACAATGAGAGGTTTTTAGTGTATTAAATTTGAAGTTACAGATGTTTATAAATAGTGCTTTTTAAAAGTCTACTTTTCCAAAATGTCTCAAGTGACTCTCCAAATGATAGAAGCTGGGCCGAGTTCATTAAGGATGAATATTACATGCAAAAACATCAGGCAGTACAGTATAGCACAATTAACCGTGCTCTCCACAGTATTGTATTGTACTTTTTTTCCACTACATATGGTGTGTGTACATGTATATGTGCTGTGTGTGTGAGAGCATGCAGGAGGAGCGGGGAGTCATCCACAATCACTTCCCCCTTAGTCACAGAGGTCATGTCTGTCAACCACACAAACAGTTCACAGATGCAGCTGGTCTGACTAGCCAGCCTGTTTTGGGGTCCTGCTGTCTCTGCCATCCAAGGCTGAATGTACAGGAAGACTGGCATGCCCACCCACCATTTATAAGGGTTCTGGGGATCTCAACTGCTTCCTTATACTTGCTCACAAGCACTTTAAGCAGAGAGCCATTTCCATAGACCGGGGCTGTTCTACTGTATTCTAACATAACTATACACATAAAGAGGTACTTACTGAGTCAAATAACAAGCTCTCCTTTAAACACCAAGAAATGTAAAAGAACTAATAGCAAGACCAGGAACAGTCTCTTTTCTTCCATTCCCCAGAGACAACCAGTGAATCAATTAGCAAACTTTTAAACTAATGCAGACCACTTAAATAACATTAGCATGTAATTCCCATTGTGGGAGAGCAGTGCTGAGGAAAGGGCTCTCCCAGACTGCTCATTACACCCTTACACGTGTTTGCAGCATTCTACATTAAGGCAGTGTGGACCAGCCCAGGGAATGACAGCAAAGCTGAAGGAAGCATGGTACATACATTGTTCTCAGTCATCAAGAAGAATGCAGTCCTGTCATTTTCAGGAAACTAGATGCAATTGAAGATCATCATATTAAGCCAATTAAATGTCTCAGAAAGACAAATACTGTTCTGTCTTTCATTTGTGGTTTCTATACATTATCAAGATATATAAATTCATTTATGTACCCATTACATGAAAGAGGTGAAAACTGTCCAGGGCAACAGAAGACCCCTGAGAATGATAGAAAGCCAGCTGTGGTAGTGAATGCCTTTAATCCCAGCACTTTGAAGGCAGAATCTCTTGAGTTTGAGGCCAGCCTGGTCTACAGAGCAAGTTCGAGTTTCAGGACAGCCAGGGAAAAACAGAAACACTGTCTCGAAAACCCAAAGCCGGGGACAGAAGTGGAAGGGATGCTCTGTGTAAAGTATATGCTTGTATGAGAGTGCTAATATTTTAAAAATGTAAATCAGTGGGGCTGGAGAGATGACTCTGATTAACAGCAGTGTCAGTGGCTCTTCCAAGGGACCTGGATTCATTTCCCAGCACCCACCTGGCAGCTCAAAACTGTCTATAGAGTCCAGTTCCAGGGAATAGGACATCCTCTTCTGGCCTGATATCAGACAAAATATATATAGATATACATATATATCTATATATATAATAAAATAAAATGAAGGTTAAAAAAAAAATCAGAGGTTCCTCCCAAGATCAGGTGATCCCTGAAAACCAGAGCCTCAACTGGCCTTGACAGTACAGGAAAGGAATGATTTAAAACAATGCAAATTAAATCTGGGCTATGGCTCCGTGGTAAACTGACTGGCAGCTACAAAGTCTGGGGCTTCTATCCCCAGCGCTGCAAAAAGGAAAACAAAAAGGAAACCAAAGCCAATGTTAATTTTGTACTCTGATGACACACCAAGCACCTTACTATAAGATGCTACCATTACAGAGATGAGGTGGCACGGCCTTTCTACCATTCAACCTGCTTATTGCAAACCCAAAACCTGATCAAATATAAGTTTGAAATTAAGCAAGTTATGTCATAGATACGTTTTTGTATAAGTCCCAAGGCTCTGAAGGGAGGGGACTGCCTGCAGTTGGAGACATTTCAGGTTCTCCCTGATTGCCTCCTTTCTACTGTGGATTCTCGTTCTTCCACCAGGATGGCTATGTGTTTCTGATGCTTCTGGCTTCTCTTCCTGTCCTCACACTTGTGCTTCCTCCTGAGAGCTGCAAGTGTGTAGCATTGCTATCCTTTAGACTCCACACAGCTCAGTTGCTTAGAGTGAGGTACTAATGAAGATAAGCCTGAAAGCCATCATGTAAATGGAATCTTGGGTGATCTGACTGAAAAAAATGTGTTTTAAATCCTGGTGTTTTACTTATGAAATGCCACAAGGGCTAATTAACAATTTTCTTACTATAAAAGGGGAACACTTACCCTATTTTTAGCTGTGTCTGTACTCAACATGAATCCTCAGAGGTGTTCCATTTAAGTAGATTAAAATGTAAAACTTTGCTGCATGCCAGAGATCAAATCCTGGGTCCCATACATAGTAGGCAAGCATTCTACCACGAAGCCACACCTCTAGCCTTTTACAGGCCAGTAAACAATTTGTAAAACAATTTCAATATTATTATATTAACATTAACTAATGGGGCTGGAGAGATGGCTCAGTGGTTAAGAGCACCGTCTGCTCTTCCAGAGGACCCGGGTTCGATTCCCAGCACCCACATGGCAGCTAACAACTGTCTGTAGTTCCAGTTCCAGGCAAAACACCAAGGCAAATAAATAAATAAAGTTTTTTAAAAAAAAAAAAAAACATTAACTAATTACTATTTAATATTATTCAATGTTTCAATTTGTAAAATTTTTCTACTAGGTAAGACATTATCTCATCCTTACAGGCTGTTGGGGGCTCACTAAAGATCATATAAAGGCAATCTTTGGCACAATATGTCTTCAATAAATAGAATCTGAACGCTAACAGAGAAAGACTTTTCTGTTGCTCTATTTCCCTAATCTTATTTGAATATGTTATGACATCATCCTCCATAAGCCTGCAAGTATAAGTTGCTTGTCACTTTAGGTTACTGGGCAGACAACCCCTTCTTGCAAATAGAAAGATGGTTAGATGAAGTCATGGTTTTATTTATTCTTTTGTGTGTATTCAGGAGGAGATAGTGTTTTGTTATTCCAGGCTGACCTTGAACTTGCTGCCTACCTAAGATTGACACCCGGATCCTCTGCCTCCCCAGTGCTACGTTACAGGTGTACACTATCATGCCAGGCTTTAATTTTGTTTTAAAACCTATTATATTCACCTCACAGGGTTTCAAAGTGAAATTCTGCATGAAGATCACTTCCTACATGCATATGTGGTATCACATGTTGCCAATGAGTGAGTTATCAGGATCTCAGTGACTTTCAGAACTGTCTATAGTCATTGGGAATCAGAAAGGACCTTCCCGTGTACTGACTGTTCTTTTCCTGTTGGCCTGAGTATATTGTGATCACCACTCTTGCTGCTGTTTGCAGTCCATTTTACACGTGTTTCCATAAGGAATTCTAGAATGCGCTTCCATTCTGTTTACCCTGAGTTGTTCTTGAGGCCATGGTCAGATGTGTACTGTGGTCAAGGTTATCCGTCTGTATTTCTGTTAAGCGCCTTCTTTGTAGAATCCACGTGAAGCAGACAGCGGCTCCCTGCAGTTATCTTCAGGAGGTTATCCTTTTCACTAAGTCTTGCAGTACTGGGGCAAAGCCAGTGCAGCCAGAGGGATCTGTGGCTAGAAAGTGACACAGTCCGAGGCTGGTTCTTAGAGACGGACGCACACTTTGTTCTGTTCTGCTTCTCAATTAAAAAGAGAAAAAAGTTCTTCTGGTCATCATTTTTTTTTTTTTATTCAAATTTTCATTTACTGAATCTGTCAGTCTTTTCAAAGTCAGAATGCAATTTTTATTCTCTGGTCCTATGTAGAGAGGCATTTACAGTAAACTACTCGACCCCTAGTTTAAATTTATTTCAACCACAGTGAACCAAAGCTTTGTTGTTGGCATTTTCCACAGAATTCTTTAGAATAGCTTCTCATCTCTTCAGCATGAGGGAGGAGCCAGGCCGAGGTTCCCACCTTACCTCCTCTGTCACATGCCTTTCTCTCTTCTCTCTTTCCTTCCTTGCTTATTTTCTGAACTTAGCAGTGGGGACTCCACTTGGCTGTGCTTGATGAGGCCCTGGTGGCTCCTGCATTGCTCTCTGGACAGTCACAGAGGAGGTGGTGATTAAACTTTCTCAAGCTGCCAACTGCATTGGAGTCTGCTGGTATGCTTGGTTTTGTTGTTGTTGTTTTTTTTTTTTTTTTTCTTGTATATTTAAGGCTTATTTAAAAATAGTCCCTTCAAAAACTGAACTATTTAACCAGTAGCATTTCTAAGGGAATATTCCTTTATCAACCAGAGATCACTAAAGACTACAGGAATTTGGTTCAAATAGAAGAAAGCCCTGTTTCCTGTAAGGCTCCTCTGGATGCTGGCCACTTTCATTCCCAATTGTTTATTTGAACATTTTTTCTGACTTTATGTTTATAATCTTTAATAGAATATTTTATATTCCATCAATTCTTTTTAGAGATTTTATTATTTTTGTGTGTACTTGTGTGTGGGTGTGTGTATGTGCACATGGGTGCAGCTGCCCTAGGAGGCTAGAAGAGGGTGCTGTAAACCATCCTATGTACTGGGGACAAACTCATGTCCTCTGGAAGTGCAGTGCACTTTTACCCACTGAGCCATCTCTCCAACCCTGCATTTTATGTTGTAAGGTAGATAAGCTACAGTGCATTTTAACAGGTAAAGATTTAAAAATCTTGAGCATACACAAAATTTTGCATTCAAAATTTTTTAAATTTGTAACAAGATTACTTGGTCATAATAATAGTATTTGATACACTCCTCAACCATAAGTATGTTGAACATACATGATTCAATGAAGACCACTGACAATACTGATAAACTTGTGGATTATACAAAAGCAGACACAGTCTGTTTTTGAAAATCCAGGCACTCTGCCCCCTGCTTTCCCTGTCTCTCTTTCCCACGTGATACCACAAAATAACTATAATCTTTGGTGGTAAGTAATGAATAATCATGGAAAATGAAAGTCAAAAATATAGAATTTTGCCACATATATGTATATTCCTTTTTTTGTTTTTTGTTTTGTTGTTTTTTTCAAGACATGTTTTCTCTGTACATCCCTGGCTATTCTGGAACTTTCTCTGTAGACTAGGCTGGCATGTGATCAGTCTATGGGAAATCAGAGTGGGTAAAGATTTTGGCTTGGTTCAGAATATGAGCCCCACAGTCCAGTGTCTTGGAGTGAGTGCTCTGAACTGAGGACAGCCCAGTCCCTGTGCTCTCCCTGCCCTCCTGTCCCCATCCCTCTGCTCCTCCCCACCACCTCTGCCAGAGAAGTGCTTCCCCAAAGTGTGTTACAGAAATTATCATCTCTCTCCTCAGATCAAACCATAAAACCCAGAAGGTCCATTCTCTCCTCTCTGAAGACCATCCCAGAGTCCTTCACCACACTAGGAGGCAGATGCAGAGAGCTACCTTGCCAGCCCTTAGGTCCCTGGCCATTATTCATCAGACCAAAGCACGAAAACAGCTTTTCCTGAGTCTTTATTTCAGAAGCCTCCTGTGTCGCATGAAACTTTGACTAAATTCATTATGCTTTTCTCTTCTCAATCCTGTCTTTTGTTGCTGTTGGCCTTGAGCCTTGGTGATGGATGGGGAGAGCTGTCACTTCCTGCCCACACTTGTCTACAAGTCAGCCTGTGCACAGGCTCCGCTCACCACGTCATCTCAACATGACTTAGCCTTGTTAGCATTAACCTTGATCTTTTGGTTAAGGACCTGTTGCCAGGCTTCTCAAAGTTCTTTTCTTTGGAAATCAGCAGGTCCCAACTCAATGCTAAGGTGGAGTTAACTTTCTTCCTCCTGGAGAAGGGTACTTCACCTATGTGTTTTTCTTCTCCTAAGCCCACAAACACAGCCCAGTCTTTTGGCAAACAGTATCAGATAATCCCAAATAGGAAAGCATTCCATGGGACATCCAGTCAGGGCTCCATACAACCATAATACTCAAAGAAGGAAGGAAGGAAGGAAGGAAGGACCAAGCACCTGTTGGAAGTTGGAAGGGAATGAGCTAGAGGGGCGCCTGGGACCTGGGGGAGGGGGAGGTAGGCTGCACTGTGTAACAGAGCACAGTGATAAGTATGTAGGAAAATACCTCAATGAAACCTACTTGTATGCTAACTTGGTGATTCAAGGTTTTGGGCTCTAAATTCTTGAGTTCTTTATATATCTTAAGAGATCAGTCCTCTATCACTAGTAGGGTTGGTGAAAATCTTTGACACCTGTTAGATTGGCTAACATAAAAGACACTATGCTGGAGAGGATGCGGAGCAAGGGGAACACTCCTCCATTGTTGGTGGGAGTGTAAGCTTGTTCAGCCACTTTGGAATACAATATGGCGGTTTCTCAGAAAATTGAGAATCAATCTTTCCAAGGACCCAGCAATACCACTTATGGGTGTATACCCTAAAGATACACAGTCACGGGGGCTGGAGAGATGGCTCAGCGGTTAAGAGCACCCTCTGCTCTTCCAGAGGACCCGGGTTCGATTCCCAGCACCCACATGGCAGCTAACAACTGTCTGTAGTTCCAATTCCAGGCAAACACCAAGGCAAATAAATAATAAATAAATAAAGTTTAAAAAAAAAAAAAAGATACACAGTCACACTCCAAAGGCATTAGCTCAACTATGTTCATAGCAGCATTATTTGTAATAGCAAGAACATGGAAACAACCTGCAGGTAGTTCCTAAGCTAGTAGATACTTTTCAGAGGGCCCTTGACTACACCATGTCTTGAAAAGGTTTTCCTATATTTTCCTCTCGCAGTTTCAAATTTCAAGTCTTACCGGTAAGGTGGAGTCGTTAAGGGTAAGTGTGGGATCATATAGGACCTTTGACATTGTCCTTTCCTATTTGTGTCCCTTTATTCCTCTGTTTTCTTGGCTTTAGATAAGCCTTCAAGTGCTGCAGTGAGATAGTCCACAAAGTGTCAACACAACACTTGGCTGGCTTTCAATTTCCGGGAAAAGGCTTTCAGTTTCCCTGTGCATCGTGTTGGCCACAGCTTGTTCATGGCTTACCGTAGTGCTAGGCTATTCATATTCTTAATTTCTTGACACAGGGTTGAACTTGACACCTGCCTTTTCTGAAAACATCCATTGAGATGATCTGTGATTTTTCTCGGAATCTCCTTATGTATTATTTTGGTAGCTTATTTTTTCAATTTTGAACCCTCCTTACATTCCTGGGATGAGTCTATCTAGTTAACTTATCCAATCAAAGAATACATTCTTTCTTTGACACTGAGGAAACTTGAACAACTCTTAGCTTCCCCTGCAAAGTCTGAGAATTTCTCCAAATTAATACTAGACATAAACTGAGAGCACCAAGCAGGAGAATGCACCCTGTTCCCCCAATAAAACTCGTATATCTAAAAGCATAAATTTGAAACTACAGAACAACAAATATAAAGGGGAAAAAATAATAAAATCAGCCCGAATGGCAGGGAGACCTGTAGAAAAGCAACAGTAAGTGTAGCTCAGGGCTAGAGAATCAGCAGTTAGGAGTGTTTGCCTGCCATGCACGAGGCCTGGAGCTCGATTCCCAGCACCACATCCAGTGTCTATTTTAACAAGTAATATTGACAACATTTATGCTCTTATTTATATATTACATCTGCAGCAATAGGCTTAGATGTACATAAGTCACATACATCAAGTGTAATGAAGGGCAGCAGTGGCATGGATGTGGAGAGAGGAGGTCGGAAGCCTGCCATATCCCACTCTCCATAGGTATAAGACTTACTGGGTTTTGCTTTATTATATTGGCAGATACTGTGCTTTTTAAAAACAGAAGGTTGGTGACAACCTACATGAGCAAGGTACCCAGGCCATGTGGGCTACAGCACATACTCTTTGTCACATTTTGATAATTCTTGTGACTTTTCAAACTTTGTTATCATCTTCATTTTTGATGATGACCTGCAGTCAGTCATCTCTGGGCTGTTACTATTGTGATGATTTTGACATGCCATGAGCTGGGCCGAATTTAACTGGAAAATGCTATGTGTGTTCTGTCTGCTCAAGACTGGTTCTCCCTGCTTTTCTCTTTTCTCCTTGGGCCTAACTATTCCCGGAAACACAATAATATTAAAATTAGGCCATCTAATAACCCAACGTTGGCCTCTACGAAATCAAATGAGAATCAAAAGTGAATCAGACGTCATTCACTTCAAATCAAAAGCTAGAAATGAATAAACTTAGTAAGGAAGGCATGTTGAGATAGGCCAGAGGCTAGGTCTCTGCCAGACAGTAGGCCAAGCTGCATATGCAGAGGAGGAGGGTACAGAGCTGTTCCAGTGAGCCCAGGGACACCGAAAACTGATGTGTGGAAAGTGTTAATGTCTGAGTAGAACGAGCTAGCCACAGCATTCCTTTAGCCAAACCCTACTCCAGAACAAGGCTCTAACTCTCTTCAGTTCTACAAAGGCTAAAAGAGGCAAGCTGGAGAAGCGCTTCATGAGGTATAAGGAAGCATCTCCGTCATAGAGGAATACAAAGTGAGACATAGCTAGGTGGGAATGTCTGCTTGGCATGATTGAAAGCCTGGATCTGACGCCTACATGCATTCACACACATTCATTCTCTCTCTCTCTCTCTCTCTCTCTCTCTCTCCCCCTCCCTCCCTCCCTCCCTCTCTCTCACACACACACACACACACAGAGAGAGAGAGAGAGAGAGAGAGAGAGAGAGAGAGAGAGAGGGAGCGGGAGCTCTGAAGCTGGCTATCCAATAGATCTAGCTAATTTAGATAGATACTTAAGAATTAGTAGCCTTGGAGGCCATAGAGAATATCCCTCTCCCTGTTGGTTTTAGTTTTACATCTTCTGTTTCCTTGGTAACACTAGAAAGGTATATATCCACTTCTTAGACCTGTTCAAAAGAGTGAACTGCCTCTGGCCTGTTCTAAAGATTAGAGCATCACAAACTACTCTCTTTCCTTAAGGGTTAACACAGCTGGGCCTGGCAGGGAGTCTACCCACCATGGGGAATCTGATTCACCAGAAAGGATGCTAAAGACAGGACAGGAATAATTATCTCATCCCCCTAGTGAGATAATGGATTTATCCTTCCCAAAAGCCCCTTCCTCAGTGGGTCTGCTTATGTAGCCTCTGCTGTGCCTGCCCCCTAGCCCCCCCCCAACACACACACACAAATGAAGCTTTC
Source organism: Sigmodon hispidus (assembly GCA_004025045.1). Classification (NCBI taxonomy): domain Eukaryota; kingdom Metazoa; phylum Chordata; class Mammalia; order Rodentia; family Cricetidae; genus Sigmodon; species Sigmodon hispidus. Next base: position 10,039 of record PVIH01003141.1, on the reverse strand, counting down.
CTGGGGAAAGAGCTAGGCACCATCCCCTGTCACTCTGGGCTCTCCCACTCTCGGCTTAAGCACGCACGCAAGCGCGCACACACACACACACACACACACACACACACACACACACACGGTTGGGGGTGAGGGGGACTACCTTCTTGTCAACCTCAGCTAGCTTTTTTGTACCTAACTCAGAAAGAGGATGACTTTTCTCTTCCCGCCCTCCATCCCCATCCCCCTCTCTCGGCAGCTGCTGAAATTGTACCATTTGCTCATCCCATTTCCTTCCAACCCTAATAAAACCGTCCTCAAATTTCCTTCCCATCAGCCTTCACATTATTAAAGAGGCTAAGAACCCTGAGGAGGAGCCCCAAACTTTCCTGGTTCTGAGGTGCTTTCTGAAGATGGCAACAGAAACAGGTTTTCGGTGTGAAAAACACCTGTCTGTTGGGAGTAAATGCCAAGCAGAGAGAAGCCACTGCCTGGCTCTCCTGTTAGAGGGTGGGAAGGTAGGAATCTCCGTTGAAGGCAGCACTCATTTACCCACCATCCTCAGTCCTGAAGAATTACACCAAAGGCCTGGAGAGATGGCTCAGAGGTTAAGAGCACTGACTGACTGTTCTTCCAGAGGTCCTGAGTTCAATTCCCAGCACCCACATGGTGGCTCACAACCATCTATAATGACATCTGGTACCCTCTTCTGTATACTGTATACATAATAAATAAATCTTAAAAAAAAAAAAAAAAAAAAAAAAAAAAAAAAAAAAAAAAAAAAAAAAAAAAAAAAAAAAAAAAAAAAAAAAAAAAAAAAAAAAAAAAAAAAAAAAAAAAAAAAAAAAAAAAAAAAAAAAAAAAAAAAAAAAAAAAAAAAAGAATTACACCAAACTCACTGGTTGTGGCCTGCTAACACGACAATAGCTGTTTAACACGACTGTGCCTGTGCATGTCATGGCTTACTACCAAAACAGAGTTAAAGAGAAGCTTAGTTAATATGCCACAAAGGGAAAGAAAATGTAATCATGAGATGCTTGGTTACAAATTACAAAAGGCAGAGACTGAGAAGACGAAAATAGGAAAAACAAGGGCAGGGGAGAGAAAACTAATTCATGATAGGTACTGAGCCAACAGTGTCAGTGTATGATGAAACTGACTAACGACTGTCACTGTGCATTAGTGAACAAGAACTTACTGAGTGGACAGACTCCCATCTCATGAGTGTGAAGGCCTGATAATGTTCTTCCCTGCTCTCTTCTTTGTTTGATACAAGACTTGTACCTTTCAAAACTGTGGTCCAGCCTGCTATGGACTTACCATGTAGCCTAAGCTGACAGGCTAGATGAACTTGTAACAATCCTTCTGCCTCAGCCTCCCAAGGGCTGGGACTATAGATGTGAGCCACTGCACCCAGCTACTCTTTCCAATTTGGTCTTGAAAGTTCAAGGCAATCTTAAAGTCCAAACAAACTTAAACCTTAGCAAGAGGAAAATGAACAAGCTGATTTTTTTAAATGGTCTAGGCATAGGATGGCAACATGTACCTGCATTCATAGATACTGGGGCACCCAAGGCAGGAAGATCAATTTAAAGGCTGGGAGGAACTTAGAGCCAGCCTGGGCAATGTGGTGAGACCTTACCTCAAAAAGAAGAAGAAGAAAAGAAAGAGTGGAGAAGGAAAATGAAAGAAAAAGACAAGAACAAGAAATAGTTTGGGAACCTATAAGAACTAGTGCCACAGGATCCAACAATGAGCAGGGAATCCATATACACACAAAATCGGTACAGAAAGCGTGATAGCAGTTTCCCATAATTGCTGTGGTGGTTTAAATATGAAAGACCTTCCCAAAGGGTGTGTGTCAGAGTCCTAGTGACCAGCTGGGGGCACTACGGAGTGGGGGGGTGGACCAAGAATGCACGAGGCTCCTCAATGAGTTTCCTCTGCATGGACTGGGAGACAAAGGCTGTTTTGAGGAAGGGCCCCCAGGAATACGGGTTTAAAAGGTGTTTCTTTTCCTTGAGCCCAACTATATCTCTCATTCTGCCTCCTGGTCATGAAGAAAGCCACTTTGTACTATCTCCCTGTAGCCATTATGCTAGGCACTGTACTACTGTATCACCATGCACAGGCCAAGGTCAGTCATACGACCAGGCGCGAAGCCCCTAAACTTTGAGCCAGAATAAATTCTCCCCAACAGTTGTCGCCTTAGATACTGTCACCAGTGAAAGGTGACTAACACAATTGACTGAGCTTGAACCCAACCAAGAGAACCTTGATGGGGGCTACAGTCCAGTCCGGAATGTCCCCCACGCCCATGTGGGGGTGGGGCATACCCTGCACTCTTCTCTCAGTCTTGTTGTAAGCCTAAAAACAAAACAAAATAAAACAAAAACTAATCTCAAATACGCAAACAAATGCACACAGTACCCTGGAGTTCGCACAATGGGGCAAGGTGGGAATCAAAGCCTGTTTTCAATATGTACACTGTGGGAGCATCTTCAAGGAACAGTTGTGGAGTGGCGCCACCATAAAGTGACTACAACCAAACTATTCAGGTTTATTACTATTATTATTATTATTCAATGTTTTCTTTGAGTTTGTTAAATTTGGTAGGAGCATGTATTATTCAAATTATAATGGTGCCAAATCCATATTCAAGTCCTTAGATTTAGATTTTAACTTAAACTATCAGAACCTAAGAGCTGGTTTTAGACCTGACAGCCATTAGCATCCACCTAGCTCTAGAAAGTGCTGTACAGCATCTGGCAGCATCTCAGCTTTACCTATAGCTGAGCGCTGCAGGCCTGGAGTGCTGACGTCAGCAGCCAACTGCTTCCTATATCACCTCCATTCTCTGCCAACTGTTCATACAGCAAGCAAGGTTGCTAAACAATGGTTCTCAGGAGCAGAGTGTCTTATTACAGTTACAAGCCAAGGCACAGCCCAGGCGATGTTAGGACGGAGGCCCCATGTGTCCTGAGGTTTTCTGGCTGAATCTGTATCCCACCTGTAAACAGACACCATACGATGCTCCCTTCCCTGTGAGGGACAAAGCAAGGTACATAATCCACTGACCACTCTCAGGTAATTTGTGGCTCATTAGAAATATGAAGACATCATTCTAATTTGCCAGCGTCACATGTAATATTTCAGGCTTGGCATTTTACTGCTGTCTCTACTTGTCAAGCTAAGACATGTGACGGAGGGTTAGCACCTTGCTTGGTTACACAGAGTAAGTGGGCTATGATAAACTCCAGGAAGGCAGCAGAGTAATCAGTACAAAAAGTCATTTTTGTCCTGCAGGCTGGCATTTTACAGATCTGGTTTACAGGCACCTCTTTCAGCAGACTACATTCACATTCACCCCGAACTCCCAGAGCCTCGATGCACACCACTGCTCCTCTCCTGAGCTACTGCTTTTTAAGATTTTTATCAGCTCCTACATTATGGCCAAAAGCCGACTTTGAATCTTGAATAAAATCTGCACTCTGGTGTTCTCTGTGTGACCTTGAACAAATTACCCAAGCTCCAGAATCTTTGCTAGGTTGTGAGAGGAAACTGCTATCTGTATTTCAGGATACAAAGAGAATTACATGACATAATTCATGGAGTTCAGCACACAGAGTTATGGTCATTGCTAAGGTGCCCAGCCTCTGATAAGTAATAAACAATAATCCTGTTTCCCTTGAGGGGATTGCTGTGGTATGGGATTTTTCTACCAGTTCATTTCTGACCCCTGTACCTAACTTCATGAGGTCATAAGTGGCACTAAGGGTCTCCTTTGTCTCTGCCACTGTCAGCCCTGCCCACACTGCCACACATTTTATCAGAGTATGCACCCTTCTTATTCCTTTAGGCTCTTCTCCATGCCCCCTACACATACTCAAGGTTTCTCTGTGTATCTCTGGCTGACCTCAAACTCAGAGATCCATCTGCTTCCCCTCCCTCCCAAGCACTGGGATCAAAGGTATATGTCATCATTGCCCAGCTCTGGCTTTCTCTTTTAGTGTCTAAACTCAATGGAAGCAGAGACCTGCTTCATCTCCATTCATGGCTCTTCCCTAGTAGCTGGTAAATAAAGCCAGTACTGAACAAGTCATTGATTGATTTAAAAGCTACTGGATGAATGTGCTGCAGGAATCAGCAAAGGGTGCAAAACATGGTCTCTTCTGTGACAGTGAGTTTTAAAGGGAGTCCATGCTAGTTAAATAGGTCATCTCCATACAACACTGACACATAGATGGTAGGAAGGTGATGTCTCTCAGCTCTTCAAAGAATGCTTTGCTTTGATTCTCAGGGCGGCCTGCTCTTTTCCTCAGAGCAGAGGGGAAAACCAGCCAGTGGCTACCCAGATTTAAAATGCCCCAGCCACTGCTGCAGCCTTTCCATTTGATAACTCATTTGACCTTCAAAAGTTCTATGAAGAGTCCTGTGGATCCTGAAGCACAGGGGCCACAAGCCACATGCCAAAGTCATGTGACTCAGAACCAGGCACTCTAAGCTGAGCCATCCTAATGAGCCCTCTCTTTCTCAAAATGTAATGCAAACCCTTTCCTTTAATGAAGCAGCACAGTGGTTCTGGAAGGAGGTGCATGAGCAGACTGCCTCCATCTGTGATCTCTACTTCTTAGCCTTACACCCTCCCATACCCTCTTCCCTTCATGGTACCTGGTTCCATATGTGCAACACATAAATGAGAGAGTAACCATCTGTCAGATGGAGATGAGGTGATAAAGGACTTTGACTTTTGCCCCAGTGGCTGTCTTTGCTCTCTTGGATCAATTGTTCTGAGGGAAGCAAGCTGCCAGGCTGCAAGCAGCCTGATGGAGGGGTCTACATGAGAAGGAGCTGCCAGATACCAACAACTGTGATCATGAAAACAGAATCTCTAAGCCAAAAAAAGCTCTGAAATAACCACAGTCGGTCCTGGCACACAGCCGGGCCACAACCCTGAGAGGAACTCTAAAAGCCAGAACTACACAACTTAGGCACTCAGATTACAGGTGGTGGTGGTGGTTTGTTTGTTTGTTTGTCTGTTTGTTGTAAGACAGGCTCTCAGTTTGTAGCTAGCCTGGAACCTCCTATGTAGTTCTGGCCTTGAACTCACAATGGTCCATGTACCTTCTTGTCTCCCTCTGTGCACCACCTCAGATTCTGTATCAGCTAAACATGGCAATACAGGCCTATGGGTGTCTATACAATCACTTTAGTCAGTGGTTTTTTTCCATTGCTCATCATCTGTGTTTCTTTTGTGCTTTAAAACCCAACACCCAAATGATGAAAACACTGAAGTCTAGAAAATCTGAGAGTTCTTCTCTGGATACAAAATAATGTCTGGAGCAGCAAAGCTGGCCATTGCTTCCAACAAGAATGTTGTGACTATAACTGCAATATTGTCAGACAGAGAAGCTTAACTCTGGACTCCTGAAATATGAAGATTTGCATTCAAATATGTGAAGCAATAGAGAGACCCAGAGAAATGACAATCTCATCAAGTGTTCCTTAGAAAAGTGTGTCCACAAAGACTGACTGATGATTCCTTTGGGAACTGTTTCACATTCTACATACACAACAAAATAAAAAATACCTGGTATGTCTTACTTTACAACAAAACACTGAATTCCTTGTATCCTTAATCCACATCAGTATTTCAACCTGGGTGGATTAGCTGAAAAGTGTCACAAAATAAAAATAAAACACACACTCAGCATGCATATTCCTTCATTGTGTTTCTTCACTTCTAGCTGCAACTAATGCCAGATTCGCTGGAACCTTTCTTGGCATTAAAAATAAAAAAGCAAGTTCATTCACTCATAGGGAAATATGAAAATTTCACCCAAATTAACTATATAGCTGTATGGATTTGTTACTTCCTCTTTTTGTTTTTCTCTTTCTTGGTCTCATCTTCATCAGGATTTTTTTTCCTTTTTTTTTTTTTTTTTTTTTTTTTTTTTTTTTTTTTTTTTTTTTTTTTTTTTTTTTTTTTTTTTTTTTTTTTTTTTTTTTTTTTTTTGTTGTTGTTGTTGTTGTTTTTGTTTTTTGAGACAAGGTTTTTCTGTGTAGCCCTAGTTGTCCTGGAACTCACTCTGTAGACTACCTTGACCTTGACCTCAAGAGATCCACCTGCCTCTATGTGGTGATATATTGTTTATAATCTAAGAAACAAGGAGCTGGAGAGATAGCTCAGAGGTTAAGAGCACTGACTGTTCTTCTAGAGGACCTAAGTTCAATTCCCAGCAATCACATGGTGGCTCACAACCATCTATAATGACATCTGGTGCCCTCCCTCTTCTGTATACTATATACACAAAAAATAACTCTTTTAAAAGAAAAAAGAAATAAAGCTTGCTTGAAGATCAGAGGGTAGAGCCAGTGACAGAGTTAGCCATAGAGATCAGGCAGTGATGGCTGCACACACCTTTAAGTTTAGTACTGGGGGTGCATGCCCCCTGGACTACACGAACAAGATTAATCCTGTCTGGAGGAGAACCAGAGCCAGGCACTCATGGCCTTTAATCCCAGCACTAAGGTTAAGACAGGAAGTGATATGATAGAACAGAAAAAGGAATGTAAGAAGGGGAGACAGGAGTTAGGCCTTCATCCTCTCCTCCTTTCTGCTGAGAACTCAGAGGCATTCAGTCTGAGGATTCATGGAGACAGGATCTCAGGATTCAGTAGTGGTGAGAAAGTTCTCAGTGGCTGTAGCTTGTTCCTCTGTCTCTTTGATCTTTCAGCTTTACCCCAGTATCTGGCTCTGGGTTTTTATTATAAAACCGAGAAGAATTCATGCAACACCTCTGCCTCCTGAGTAAGAAACATTCTTTTAAATTTTGCTGGGATGTGGAGGAGGAGTACTTAGGACCACCTAGGCCAGCACTCTACACACCGAGTCACTCTTGAGGTTTTCTTTTTTTTTTTAACTATATAAATAGTGCTCGGTTTTCAGGCTGGGGAGATGGCTCAGAGATTGGGACCACTGACTGTTCTTCCAGAGGTCCTGAGTTCAATTCCCAGCAACTACATGGTGATTCACAAACATCTATGATGGCATCTAGTACCCTCTTCTGTATACTATATACACTATAAATAAATAAATCTTTTAAAAAGGTGCTCAGTTTTCATGAAAACAGTGCATTTATAGATGTTAAAAAGTGAGAGTTTTAGATTTTTTAAATATTTGCATAGAAATGACACTATAATTATGTGACAAAATGCAGTATAAAGTCAGATGAAGACACACTGTAGTCCCCAGTGGGAGGCTGGTATAGGAAGGGTGTAAGTTCAAGGGCAACAGCTGCTTCAGGCTGTTGATAGAAGTTCCTGGCCTGTCTAAGCTATATAAAAATAAAGTAACATAAAATAACTATCATACTCTTAAAAAGCAGCATAATTTGTTCAAAAAAGGATGAGTAGTGAGAGTTTCCTTATTAAAGCCAAGGCTTATGCCAATCATATTAAGTCTTTATAAAGTTGTTGGTACTGGAGACTGAACTCTGTACCTTGATATACTAAAGACATATTCCACATCTGAGATGCACCCGTAGCCCCATGGCCAATTTTTTTAATGATGATTTTCTTTTCTGGTTAGTATTTTCAACCATCTCTGTCATACAATCAAGACACCAAAACTAAGAACCCATGGAGAGGAGACACAGAAAGAAACACTCAAGATAGAGAACACAGTTCATGAAATTATGACAGAACATTTCTGAAATCTGGAGAAATAATCAAACATTCAAACACAAGATCCATTTATAAATTCAGATACATCTCGGGGCTGGAGAGATGGCTCAGAGGTTAAGAGCACTGACTGTTCTTACAGAGGACTTGAGTTCAATTCCCAGCAAAACCATATGGTGGCTCACAACCATCTATGATGAGGTCTGGTGCCCTCTTCTGTAAAACTGTATGCATAATAAATAAATAAAATCTTAAAAAAAAAATTCAGATACATCTCTATGACATGAAGTCAAAATGTCAAAAATCCAAAGCAAACTAATAATATTAAAAGTTGTTATGGAAAAATGTCAATTCATTTACAAAAGTAAATACATCAGAATAATACCAGTTATCTCATTAGCAACCCTAAAAGCTAGAAAAGAATATTGTATTTCTTTTTTAAAAAGTGTGCACATGTATGTACACAAGTGTAGTGCCTGTGGAGACAGAGGACATTGGATCTGCTGGGGCTGGAGTATAGCAAATCGAATTCAGGTCCTCTTCAAGATCAGTACATGCTCTTAACCACAGAATCATTTCTTTAACCCCTGGAATAATATATTTCAAGCCTTGTAAATAAATAACTGCCAACCAAGACTGCTATATCCAAGGAAATTAATATTTAACAGAAGGAAAAAATCAGGACATGTCAAGACAACTAGAGAGTAAGGTGTTCGTGACCACTAGGCCAGCACTGCAGGAGGTGCTTACACACAGTCGGGAAGTAGGCCAGTCTCAGTTATGAGAGCATGGGGAAGAATCCACTGTATTAGAGGAATGAGTGGACCTCAGAGAGAGAGCAAAAAGTTCACCATGACTGACACTAAGTCAGCAAAAACAAGATCCCACTATGATCGTTCCCAGGAAATAAATGTGTGGGTAAAAATGCTCCCAGAGTCAGCAGTTGGGAAGAGGGTAATCAAGCAAAGCCAGGCAGCATATTGCTCTAACACCTGACAGTGCAGCCTTCAGCCCAAGAGTAGAAGAGCCAAAGACGGCACTACTCGATACTAATAAAGAAAACCTGAGAGGGGGTAAAACTGCCCAGCACTTGGGAGGCAGAGGCAGGTAGATCTGAATTCCAGGCCAGCCTGGTCTATAGAGCAAATTCCAGGACAGCCAGGGCTACACAGAGAAACCCTGTCTTAAAAATCAAAACATAAAAACAAAATTGTAAATATGTATGCATCAAATGTTGAGGCTTCTATTGTAATAAAACACACACTAAGTGTGAAAGACCAAATAGGTTCTGAAGCAGCAGCAGAGACTTCAGTACTCCGTGGTCATTTTTAGTTAAATCACCCAACTACACACACACCTGAGGCTGTGTGCACTACTCTATATCAAATGGACCCAGGTGTTACCCACAGTCCTGCAGACAGGGAATGCATGTTTCTTTAGTGGTCCCATGTAACCCTTTCTAAAATGAATCACATTCCAGGTCTTAAAGCAAACCTTTTGTTGTTGTTTTACTTATGATTGCTTACATTAAGAACTCACTGGAATATCAAATAAGTAACTAAATATATGCCCTGAGGTCTCGAAAAGACAAAAACATCCAGGCATAAGCTACACAGTGATTTCAAGCCAACCTAGGTACATGTGAATCTGCCAAAATAGAAAAGAAAATCAAAGCAAAATGAACCCTAAAGCATTAGACAGCAAAATATAATAATCAGGGCAGAAAGGAAAGAATGAAGATGAAAATAATACATAGGCCAAAAAGTTGGTTTCTTGGAAAACTAAGCAAGACCAGCAAACCCCTAGCCACTAATTAAATTTTCTAAGTTTGGGGGGAAAAAAGGAAATGTTACAGCAGCTTCAAATGAATAAGCCAGAGGACTGCTATAGAACACTTTGAATACTATATTGCTCCCCAGAATGGAAAATCTAGAAGAAATGGATAAATTTCTAAACAATATATGTGTCTAGATAGACAGGTTATATACCTATCAAAATTAAGCCAAGAGACTATAAACAGGTGAGGCAGCTCCATAATAAGGCTGAAGCACAACCATCTCCAAAGAAAAGCAGAGACTGGAAGAGTGTACTGCTGAAATATACCAGTTCTGTTCAGTGAGCTAATACCAGTGCTTCTCAAATTGTTCCATAGACTAAGGAGGGAAGGGATGCTACCAAACTCATCCTATGAAGCTAGCAATACCCTGATACTAAAGTCAGAGGGTACAATAACAAAAAGAAAGCTATAGGCTGATATCTCGTGAATGAAAGTAAAAATAGTCTCCTTAAATACTTAAGTAAACTTAACAGTAAGAAATCATACAAAAGTGGCTTTATTCCAGGGATATAAGGATGATTCAAAATATACAAGTTAAAAAAT